>JASSUY010027220.1:0-24174 GCA_032466535.1 Forpus xanthops | reverse complement strand
ATGACTCTCCAACTTAGAGACAAGGATGTCATGTGAGACAGTGTCAAATGTTTTGCACAAGTCCAGGTAGATGACATGGACCTTTGTGAGAAAAATAATGTATTTATCTGGAAATAGAAACTAATAATTTTCAGGTCCTGAGATCAGATCATAGGCTTCATTTTGATCCACTATTTATGCCCAAAGTCTTTTCTGGGAAAGTCGAGCCATACAGCAGGGAACAAAATCATTCTAATTTTCAGTTACCAGGAGATTTTATCACTCTTTCTGAAAACGAACTATTCAGCCCTCTAAATATCAGCAAGAGGACAGGCTTCACATATCAACAACCTTCTCTTTTAAGAAAGCACTAAAGTGAAAAGACAGGAAACCTCAAAGGTTCAGAAGTAGTGAAAGTTTTTACCCTATTTCTCCTGTTAGAAGGACTTTAGCTGGAGAAGATTTCTCAAACAAAGTGAAAAACCAACAGCTGTGCCACAGACCTGAACTGAACCTTCCCCGAGCTTTAAAGACATTGAGTCAACTTCAGCTCTTCACATGGATACAGAGATGAACAGTGAGAAGAAGAGATGAAAAGCTGAAATGCCAGGAGAAAAATCATTCTCATGAAGTTTTCTGATATATTTATCAAGACTAAATGCATGAGGAATCTCTAGCATGAGTGTTCACCACAAGAGCTCCATGAATTGGGAAGTATGTTCTCTCTTCCACTTCCCATTTTTAGATGCAATTCCTTTTTTCCGAAAGAGAAATCATAGATAATGGCAAGTTACCTACCTTATTGGTATCAAGACCCATATGACAGATATTGCCAGGAGATAAGCAGTTGCATATTGAACACTGGGTGCCTGCGTCCCTTTTGGGCCTCTCAATGAGTCCCCTTATTAAGACAAAGCCTCTTTGAAGGAGATCTAGGGCCACCAACAATCTTGATTCAGGCAATAGTGACAGAAGCTGAGAAACAGATGCTTTATGAGCTTGAGAGAGCTGCAGAAGAATTAAAAATCACTTCCCTTCTCATACCTAAATATAGAATGTAAATAAAAATGTGTATGTCCGAAATATTTTTCCTATCCTAATACTTTTCTTCCCACGCATCTGCCCTGCTTCCTCCAGCACACAGAGTGTGGTCCTGGAACAGGCATTTTCATTTACTTTCAGGGAAAGACAGTTCATGTTAAAACACCCGTGCTGCTTAACAAGGAAGTCCGAAAGTTCAAAGTGGACCAAGGAGCTGCCTACGTGCAGACATTCTGATGAGAGAAAATTAAATTCTTACCAAGGAGCCACACAAAAGTGAGTAAGTACAGTGGAGAGAAAACACCCTTCTCAGTGGCAGTGTGGAGAGTGATATGAGGAAAAGGTGGTCACAGAGGGGAATAGGGGTTCCCAGGCAATACCCCATTACAAGTTTGTAATGCCACACTATGCTGGCCCTATGACTATAAAAGGTAGTTGAGCCCCCATATGCATAATGCTACCAACATCTTCCACAATATTAAATACACAGGATCAAGAAAAAAAAGAATGGAATAAGGTAATACAGGTAGTGCCCACACACAGAACTAACAATAAGCTCAAAATATTTGAAACTTCTTAAGATGACAGTACTAAATACTCTTATTATAACCTACAGAAGACACACATGCTGATTTTGTGCAGTGTACAGGTGATATCTGAAGTGACAATATTTCTCACAGCATTTCAAGTTTTCTTAGAAACTTCAGTTCCTGGGATCTGAATTGTAGGAAAACAAGACAATAATAAAAAAGAAAATAAATTTCCTCTAAGAGAGAAAGAAGGCTTCTAACCACCAGGCTGCAAAGAGGGGGCAGAAATTAAATACAAGGACTGAAACCATGATTCATAGATGATCTGTGATCTCCAGAACATAGAGGGCTGCCCCTGTGTTGGTGGGAAAGCTGCCAAAAGGCAAACCTGGTATCAAAAGTCATCACACTAGCTAAGGTAACCCATCATAAATAAGCTGCATCCTTCAACTCCATGAGGAGGATGGGCAGGACAGAACAAAATACCAGAACTAAAGCAAGCAATTGCTAAAAATAACTTTTATCTCTCCTTCTTTATTTCAAGGGCCAAATTATCTCAGTTGCTACTTGAGAAGACTAGGCCATGCCAGCATCAGAAAGGTCAGAAAGCATGTGAAAATTTACCCAGTACCTTATCCACTGCATAAATATCTGCTATTGCGACAGGACATGAAAATTCCTACTGTCTTGGGACAAAAATATATGCTCGATCTTTATCTGAAGAACATGAGAGTTAAACTTGCACTACAGAAATACCATAGCTTTAATGTCCTCATATTCTAATACATAAGGGTTCTTGGTTTTATTTTATTCAATGAAATAGGCTTCTGATTATTTATTAAAAAGTGCTTTCAGACTGATATGAAGCATCTTGCAGAGGTACAGACTAATTCCCTGTCCCCAGAATGCAAAAGGCACCTGTATATAAACAAATAACATAACGGGATGACCTGACTGCAAGAATTAAAATCAGGTTTCTTCAAAACTGAAATGCTTCACAAACTGAATTCGTTGAAGATTTTGGTTTGGATAAAAATCCTGGAAGGGAGAGAAGGACATCCTTTCCAACCCTAACTATTCTATGATTCTATGATTCTGTGATATTTATAAGACATCAGAATCTCCTGTTTTAGTATCTAGGGACAACAGAGTATTTTTTAGTACAGAATATTGAAACTAAAATCTGAAAAGGAAAAAAAAAAAAATCAAACAAAAAGCCCCAAACAAAACCCAGGGGGGGAAAATCCCACTATTGTCTCAGTGTCTAAAGGCTTTTACTGACCCCAATTAGCTCTTCTGCTGTTGTGGTAAAGAAACTTCATTCACAATTTTGCAAAATACTCAGACTGCTTCTCCTTGGGAAGGCAGAAAAAAAAAAGAAAAGAAAAGGAAACAAAACAAAAACCACACAATATATATTCCCCCCCCAAAAAAAAAAAAAAAAAAAAAAAAAACCACAAAAAAAAAGGAAAAGCAGCTGTATTTGGAAGTCATTCCCAAAATGCCTCCCCAGTCCTCCTTGCAAAGCCGGTCGTTGACTGGCTCTTAATTTAGAAAGAATGGTGAAATTTTCTGACCTTACAGGCCAGCCAATCTTTCTAAGGTCAAGAGGCACAAGGTGCAAGCACTGGAGAGGGAGCCAGGATTGGTTCACAGCAGGAGCTGACAGCAGCTCACCAGGCAGACCGATGCCCTGCTGGGAGACGCCCCCACAAGGCTGCAAGCGCTGAAGCTCTAGGAAAGCTCACTATGCTGAAGCCCAGTTTCCCTCATCCCCGTTTTCAGGTGTTTATCAACCCAGAGTAGTGCAGACATCCCAGAGACCTGGTACACAGGAACAAGCCAAGCTCCTTGTGAGCTGCTTGAGAGCCATCATTACGCCACTGCTTGTACCCAGCAAAACGGCTCCTTGAGTGCAGAACAGTGAAGAAACAGAAACAAAGAGGAAAGCTGTAAGGACAAAGGACCCAGCGGATTTCACAGGATGTAGACGTCAGAGAGCAAAGACAGAATGAGGTCAGAATCTGATCTATAACCCAGGGAGCACAGCAAGCTATATCTAGGCCAACAGTTTGCTGTAATCTCGTTACTTAATGGGAGGCAGAGGGAGAAGAGGGAATATCTTTGGAACTTATACAACCATCAAATAATATGTGCTTAAAAGCATGCTAGATCAGGAGTACAAACTTAAATCACTCTAAACTGAACCACAAGCACTTCAACTCACTAGCAGGCACTGCCTGTTACATAGCTACAATATGTTGCAAAATGACTTTGGAATTATGACTTCAGGTTCTCCTGTTTGTGATTCCCACTTTTCCAGCCATCTTTTGCCAGGACAGCATCTGCTGTGTGTCTTCTTATGTGCAAGCTCACCTCTACTTGGAGACCCAGGTCTAAAACGTTCCTACCCTTTTGTCTCCAAAACTGGGACAGGGCAGAGTATAGCTGCATTTATTCCTTGAGGAGCCTTTAATTTTCATTACTATCTAAGTTAATTTCCTAGTAGGAAGAGGTTGGAAGCAGAATGTCAACTTTCTTGGAAGGAAGAAGGAAAAAAATCACAACCAAACAACAAACCCAAAACAGAAATGTTCTAAGAACATGGCAAGCAGATGGCTGTTTTTGTTTTGCTGTGTGTGTGTGGGAGTCATAGGTCCAGGATTTCATACCAGGGAGGAATTTCACTTTTACAGCTATCCACAGAAAGTGTTTTGAATGCTGCTTATATAGTGACTTTGAGTCAAACACATCCTCTGTACATCACATGCTTTTGATACCCTGGCTACTCTGCTCAGTACCAGCCCACCCTGTGCAGCTGTGTAGGCTTTGCCTGGCTGTATACAAGCTCTAATGCAAACATGCAGACAAGTGCCAAGTTATAAAGATTTGTCCAACATAAAAATATGGACTCCCTCTCTGATTAAGGTGGGGCAAAAGGATGAAGCATTTTAACAGGGAAGTAATAGGCTCACCAGGGAGGAAACATATTTCCTCTCCCGCTCTTAACAACATCGTGAAGAATCTTCTGATTCTCAAACTATTAATCGTACCTAAGTTACAGACACCAATCTGCATTTAATGACAATGGAGAGCATCTGTGCAGAAAGAAATGATTACTAAATAACACTTATGGAAAACCTCAGAGTCAGCTAAATCTCCATGATCCAACAGGGATAACACTGGGCATGCCAGGCCATGGTGAACCTTTTGCTTTGGCTCCAAAGATGTCAAGAAAATAGGAGGGGCAGGGCATACAGCTCACCCTTCTGGATAGTTGCTACACGTAACTGCTCGGTGAACACAAAAGCATTGACTGGGTTTTTTTGCTTTTTTTTTTGAAAGGCCACACTACTACCAAGGGATGCAAAACCCACCTTTAAATTAAGCAAGCAAACAAGAGCCAGTGATTAATCAGCCAATTTAGTGGCTGCAGCCTTCTTCACCTATCTCCTCTAATTGTCCACAAGTCCCTGTGGAAACAACAGAAAGCAGTATCATGTTAGAGGAGAAGAGACCCATGGGACTAGCTGTGCTGGGTAGAGTTAATTCATGATTTTTGTCAGATCCTGGCCAAGTCCAGAAGAAAATGCCTGTCCCACTGAGAGGGTAGAAACTAGCTTGAAGACAGTAATGGCTCCATACTCAGTGAAATAGAAATGACTCCATCAAGAAAAATTCCAAGAAACAATTGCACAGTGACTCAGCTATACGCAGTCGCTTCTTAGTTCACAGGGTGCGTAAGGCATCACCCACACTCCGCACACCTAGTCATTCTGCCTCTTGCTCTGTGTGCTCCACTGCTTGCGCAGGGTATCCCACCCTCTTCAAAAGAATAATGATAAAAAGCACCTTTGTGTCACTCTTGATGCACCAGGATTTGAATTAATTTCCACAATAACTCATCAATTTAATCAGTAAGTGCGGAGTACAAAGACGTTTTCACGTAACTTGAAAACTATGAAGTACTTTATCACTGTGCAGTACTATCACTATGCAGGCTGTTTCTACCGCAGGACAGATAAAGCTAGGAAAAATAAAACACGGTAATAAATAATATTTAAAAAAAAATAAAGTTACTTTACTGCCAAGGAACTTTCTGAACACAGGTACTTTGTGTGTATATTCCAGACAGCCATAGTCTTAACTATGGGAACCTGAGATACGAAGAAAATATGAGACAAGAGGTTAATTTGTATCTTGAGGAGTCAGGAAAAAAAAACATGAAAAGAAGAGCCCAGACTTCTTCTTAACTCTCGCCACTTTTTAATTTTATTAGTATGTCTCCCAAGCTGTAACTATTCATTTTCAGTTTTTACCTCATATAGTGTGTTGCCCAACAAACTCTTGACTGCTAAAATGGTGACTCTTCAGGACTAAGGTGACTATGCACTGCTGGAGAATTTTTATAGCCCTAAGAAGGTGCAATCAGTACAGCAACAGCTCAGCTTTCAGCAGCCAAAGAGGTGCTTTGCCACTGAATGCAGTTGCAAAAAACACGCAGAGAAAGAATCCACTGCATTTTAGAATATGAATTTCCTAATGCAAGGATTATGCTCTGATATACTCTGCATATCATATCAGGCTAGTATTGAAACAGTTCAAGGTAAAATTTTGCTTAAGCCAAAACTCAGGTTGACTGTAAATTCTCTGGGATAGAAAAAAAGGTCTTTCTGTCCTGGTTTTATGAAGCTTCTAGAACAATGGGGTCATGTCCCCCTAAGGGCTACTGTCTTGTACATAGCAAAACCCCAAACCAGCATTTACACTTCACAAAAATCTCTTTGGCTACTACTGTAAATACAGATTTAACTAAGCAATCAGCCTGAAAGACTAATAAAGGTTCAGGATGTTCATTTAAAGTACCAGTTATTACAATAACTGATAAAGGAGCTGCATGATTGTGCAGATCTTAAAACAGAGACTAGATGCCTAGATCTAAAAAAAGCTTATTACTGAGACTGTTAGGCTGCAAGGGAAAGAGGTTTTGAAAACACACTCAAATAGCAACACTCCTTGAAAACAACTGTGCTTATAGGATCCTGTAATAATAAACTAACATGGGGAAAAGCAAGTGAGCAAACAAGCTTGAATATCTACATGAGAAAAAATAATAACAACCAAAAAACCCAGGCAGTACTGAGTCTGTTCTGAGAATGTTCTCAAAAATAAAACTTCCTTCTCATAACAGAAACAATCGGTTCTGACAAACTCACTTCACTTTATATACAAAACAGATTTGAGTTAGGCAGTTACAACAGGATAACTCCAGTCAGAGAAATCTAAGGAAAAAATAATATTGATATCAAGTTTCTGCTTCTCAGACTCCTCAACCTAGGGGCTGATTAGGTTTAAAAAGAAGTTAAACAACAATATGATGAAAAAAGAGGCCATGCCCCTGGCATATGGTATTATAAACACAGGAAAGTGCCAGTATAAACCTTTATTGGGAGACTGGTTTCTTTGTCAAGTCGTGCCTTTCTTCCAAAACATCCTTGCTGCCATATGTCTGCATCTCGCCAGCTGCAGACCTAATAAGAGACTTCTTATTCATGCTGTATAATGTTTTACAGGTTTGCCACGGGGGTCACTCACTGTGAGTCATTTACGTCACAACCCCAACAGCCTTGGAACTGCCAGGAGCCAAGAAATGTAGGTTGGCGGAGGGGAGAGGAGGGGGTGAGAGGAAGAGGCACATCAGGCTCAGAGCAATGTGATTTTGTCTCCTCACCAGACTGTTGAAAGCTAGGCTTTCTAACTTGCTCTTCTGCCCCAAAGGGCTCTGAGGCCATACTGCTGTTTTTACACTTAAGAGAAGAAGGGAAATTAAATACACATATTTAGATGAAGACTGCTGAAAGATTTTATTCCCCTTACTCTTGTTCCGCACCTCATTATTTGCACTAACTCTGCAGCTATAACAGGTCAGCCATCAGTTTTTACAACCTATTTCAAATATTTCATGCATTTCTAAAATACAGATGAAAGACACGCCACGCATGCGATGTAGCGGGTGTAGGCATTTATCTGAGGAGAAATGGAGCAAGCTGCCTGATGGAGCCAGGTTTTCAAAAGAAAAACTGCTAACCCACTCTCACAATTTACCACCCTGACCTGGCTCTCCATAGTGGTTTTAGTTTTGCTTCATTTTTGAATGGGTATCCACTAATTGTAGGGAAAACGGCTTTTCAAATCTGTGCATTATTATGGTGCCGGAATCATGGAGCAGAAAGAAATAATCACTACAGTGAAAAATAAAAGACAAAGGACTAAATCTGAAGCTGTGACTGGAGGAATCAGCGAGTGCCTTCCATCTGCCTGCAATGCTGAAGGCAGGGAAATATTTGCCTTTCCTCCTCACTCCTTTTTCTATAAACAGAGAATGACAGAGATGGGTGGAAAAATGCGGGCAAGGTAGAAATTTGCTCTTTTTGCTGCTGGAATAATTTGCTGATTTAATGGCCAATGGACCGAGTGTTGAACAATCCAGTCCGGCACACCCGATTCAGAACCATGCCAACAAATCTGTGCACTGTAGACAGCAAAGCTGCCATGTATTGACCCAATAAGTGATGAACAACAAAAGGTGGATCTTTTAATTGTTCATTGCCAGTTGAGTCAAGATTTCAAGGATTTTTGGTTTTAAGAGCTGGTATTCAGAAGGTGGAAAACTGAAAAGGGAGAGGGCACTCATGAAACATTTTCAATTCTTGTTCCACTTTGCACAGGGTTTTTGCTTTCCTTTCTGTCTGACTCAGGGGACAGGAAGCTTTTTACTTCAGTTTTACCCCATCCTTTTAAAGGTTTCAAACTGTTCAAGTGTGAAGTCCACAGAAAGGTGAGCTTCGCACAGATGAACACTTCTTTTTGAATGCTAGCAAGTCACTACAAGGCAGGACATTTTATTTGGTAAGGAAACAGTTGCAATGGAAAGTATCTTGGAAAATACAAGGCAGGTATTTCCATGGAAAGTTTAATAGCTACAAGAGTTCGTTTGCTAAAATTTTCAACATTTAAATGTGTTAGCTTTTTGGGGTATTTTCCAGATATAAAATTTCTGTGTCTCTGTATCTCACTTGATCATTATACAGCCATGACTTGAAAACGCACATCAGTGTGCTTTAAGAGCTCCAAGTCTTGAAGTCATATAGCCATATGGAAACTGCAACTAACTTTCACAATACCAGTCTTCCAGACTAAGCCTGTCACACCAAACCAAACTTAGAAAATCAGTAAGGACAGAAGAAGGTGAAAGCCATTACCAAAGCAGCAAAATATGCCAGAAGACTCTTCTAAATAACTTTCTTTGGTCAAAAATATGTATGTCTAAAGATGCAGCACCGGTACTTGTAGGCTATAAATGCACTATCTGCGTAAATGCAACAAAATCCTGTGCATCCCCCCATCTGCAGCTTCTGTAGGAGCAGAGAGAGATGGAAGAACAAAGCAGTCTGGGCAAATCTAGAGAGACATTTCTGAATTCAAGAAAGCCTCTCACAGGAGAAATACAGATCTTTCAGGTCAGCAATCCCTAATCAAGGCTGAAAATAGCACTTCAGAGCTATGACGCACTTTATAGCGGCATGTTAAAATTAGTTATTATGAGCACTGAAACTACAGTAGCTCTGCCGGGAGCCCTGTTAATGAATGTACAGGAAGTGTAGTACTAAAGTCCTGTGGCACATATACACGCACACGGTCCTGTCAACTAACCTGTAAACATTATGTGCACTAAATCCAAAGTCACGGTCCTAGTCTATTTTTTGCCATTCTTCCCATAAGAGAAACTAAAAATAGGTCCATGAGAACCATGCATGAGACTCTACTCTCCAAACATTTAACTCTTCCATCAAAACTGCCTAGCACTGTTTTTGAAGAGATGCTTCAAGGAGTTTGCATTATATAGATGATGAATATATTTCAATATACACACACTAAGCTAAAGAAAAACCTAAGAAACTGTGGGTGCACACTACCTACTTATATATGTCTCCAAAGTTTACTTATATTTTTCTCAAGACAAAAATAAAGACCTGCTGAAATCAGGGGCATGACCTCGTGCAACTCTTCTGAATAATCACTGCATGTAGCCTGGGGCGGTTACAGAGCCAGATGTCAAAGAATCTTGCTGATAAACTGGAAAAAAGTAAGAGCTGTTAAATTTAAAATGAAAGACATGCCAGCAAGAAAAAAAAAAAAAAAAGAACAAAACCTGGCATATGCAGCACCTGCTGTCTCTGCTACAAGGTCTTTTCCATGCAGCATGCAAGGCAGCCAAATTGCAGGCAGACTACCCTCAAATGCTGCCAGTATCAAAAAGCCATAGAAGAATGGAAACCAGGAAACCTCCACCTTTCCCCCCTGCTTCCACAGAGAAATGCTACCTTGATATTAGGATAAATAATCTTCCTGTTGCTATGCCTCTGACATCAGAAAGGACATGTACAGTCTCTGGCTGCAATAAGCTCAGGGGAGCAGATGGCTGCAGAGGCAGATGGCAGCTTGCACAGGTTCTGCTGGGCTGAGAACGCACAGTTCTGCATCTTCCAGTGAGGAAAACAAATGCTGGGAGACACCAAACCAAGGCTGAACTGACTTCCCTAAAGCCTAAGTTTCAGGTGCCAACACTTCAGGAAAGAAGTGCTAGATTTCTGCAGTGATGCTAAGCACTGAAATGCCTTGGAAAACTCCTGCACCTTGGTGGAAAATTGCCTGAGTGTTTGCCTCAGCCTACCATTATGAACTCCAGTTCTATCTCATTTCATTCATTAACAGTAGTACTTTGTGCTGATGAACTGCTTCTTCACAGATTTTTAAATACTTTTGAGAAGGAGACTGAATAGCCTTATCTCCTTGGCAAAATAAGGAAACAGAGGGGCAAAAAGTTCCATTATCTTCTGCTGCAAAGCTGAGAGTCGCCACTAGGAAAAAAGCATGAGTGGCTTAGCTCCAGAGTATACTATGTCCACCACAAGTGACTGAAAAGCGATAAGGTCATGAGGAACTAGAGGGAGGAGGGAATGATCCTGGTGAGAAATCTGCAGTAGCAATGAATAGGAACACAGGGAAGTTTAATACCCACAGTGCAACTCAGCAAGGAGCTGGGATTAGCCAGGTCACAATGGGAAGTGAGGAATGAAAGAGATAGGGAGCCCATGGTACAGAGGAAGACAACAGGACGGAGGAAGGACTGGGATCTTCAACAAAACATGCTGCCAGTGAACTTCTTAATGGTGAGAACAGGCTGGGGACTATGAGGATAGATGAGAAACCTGAGCCAGGGAAAAGGCTTGTAAGATGCATCAAAGACAGAGAGATGGGAAAAATGTGCCAAAGCATACACCCCACAGAGCACACACACATTTGAAACATGGTCTAGGAGATGTGACACTGTCATGGCCAGGAGGCAGTCAGAAATCCAGTCCTGGGTTACTGGTTCTCCTGAAGAATGAAAACCTTGGGCTGATCTTTAACTTAAAAGTCCAATTTTACTTCACTCTGCATTCTATTATGCAGCATGCAGCTTAATAAAATGGCTACAAAATATTTCACTGCAGAGTCCTGTCTCCTTTGGCATGCAGAATAGGTGCTGCCTACAAACACTTCTGAATGATCAGCATGCATTTTCTTCAGTACATGTAGCACCAAAATTTCTTAAATCCAAGCTATGGAAATTCTCCATATCTTTTTTTTTCTGGGAGCTTTTAACATTCATCACCATAGTACCTGCAAGCTTCAGAAATACTTATTTGAATAAGACTTCCTTAAGAACAGAGCACTAAGACAGACTGTCAGGTCAAATACATCTACTAATTTGAAAGGTACAGTATAAGAAAACTGAGGCCTATTTCTGAGAATTCTTCATATTCTATAATTAAGAAATTTCAAGACGGTTCCCATTGATTTCTGGAAGCATTCAGTAAATAAGATAAGGAGTCAAGCAGTCATAAAAACAGGAACTCACTCATAAGAATCTGGCTTTTAAACAAATTGCCTAGTACTGCACAAAAAGTCAGTGCTCTAGGGCATCATTCACCTATCTTAACCCTGAATTTTTTCCTTCTGCAATCTCCTGACTCATTCTCTAAACACATTCTGGCATCCTCAAAAATGTAATCTAAGAGCACACTGCTTCCCTCAGTACAGAGCAGTCTTACAACCAGCAGTGACTGGGTCAAGGAAAAGAAATCTGCAGAGATGCATAGGAGATGGATGTTATTTTTTAAAGGCTTAGGAGACAAAGCAAACACAAATGGGATAATGGGATATAGGGTAGCTAAGCTCACACAGGCTATCATAATTTTAGTCTTCGCCTTATTTCTGACAGCTCAATAAATCCTTTTATAATGTTTTTCAGTGGAGTTTTAGGAGGTATACAGTCAGAATAGTGAGACCTGTCTTCATTTCTGCTTCAAGTTTCATGAATATTTAAAAGATGCAGCAAGTTAAATCACCCAGTGTGAACAGGCTCAGAAATTGTACCTTGTTAAAGTATAATCAAAAAACATTTTAGGCTCAGATTTTTTTTTTTTTTTTTCAGTTACACAAGACAGCTTCCATTTACCTGATTCAGTAGAAACCTTAGTCTCTATCTGAATGAAGAAACCAGCCCTTCAATCATAAGCTCAGGTAACCACATGCTGCCTTCAAGAAGAAAATAAAGAAGGTTAAACACCTCTCCTGGTTTCTAAATGTATTCTTCATTTAAGAACAATTTTGTTTCACTAACTATCTATTTTCCTGGGACCTTATTCCTCACTTAATAATTTCTAAACTTGAGTTTCGACTGTTCTTCCAGATGGGTTTTTTGACATGCACTGTTATTTAGTTCCTGGTGCTTCTAAGTAATTTACTTCATTTTGGAGGAAAGGAAAAAAGTGAGAAAAACATTACAGCAAAGCCTGCCAAAGGATAAGTCGGCACTTGCATTTTGGACTGCTGATTTATCAGATGCCTAATTCAATGGAGGATGGTGATGTTTGTGCTCAGGTCAGGGAAAGACGGAGGGAATGAACATTGGAAGTCTAATTGGTACAGCAGCAATTAGCTGAGTTCATAGGGACTGTAAAAACAAGGGAGGTCTCAATGTCAATTTGCTATTTAAGCCTTCAGACTTTCTCCCTCATTCAGAGTTGATTTTTAAATGTTTTTTTCCTCTAGCAAACAAGTCTGTAAAGCTGAATATTTACTGATTCCAAGTTCCAAGCAGGAAAGCTGCAAAATATCAAATAACTAATTACAAAGAGAATCTTTATATTGAAACATAAAACCTTCCTACAACAGCCCTACTGCTTACAGTAGCTCTACTGACCTGGTCAACATGAAGAAATCTGCTTTATTAAAATATGAACATTTTATATATATCATATAAGCACCTTTTTTTGGGGGGGAGGGGTTTTGGTTGGCTGGTTGTTTTTTGGTTTTTGTTTGGTGTGTTTGTTTCATTTTGGTTTTTTTTGGGTGGAGTGTTGGGTTGGTTGGTTTTGGTTTGTTTTTTTTTTTTGAAACCGTATAATGGTCTTGGTATTGAGTTCAAATTGGCTTTACTCTGTACTGGGTTTCAAAGATTAGTTGTATCTACTATGCACATTTATCAGAAAACATATGCTTACTATAATTATGTTTTAAAAAAAAATAGGCTTCTTCAGAAACATGGATCTTTGGCTACATGGACTCTATTGCCCAGAATTAACTTAGCCTAAAAATTTAAATTTTACCAAAAAATTTAAGCTTTTTTTTTTTAAAAAACTCACTCTCCTCAGTCCAAATCAAAACAGTTAAATTAAGCAACAAATAGTTTTGCTGGCTCAGTTTAGACTGTAAATACAGGAACATCAATGTTCCAGACAAGATCAAACTCTTCCTTAGCAAACATGACTCAGTTACCCCACTACTGGTGCTAGCTCTAGCCTATCACTCCCTCAGGTTGCAAGCCATTATCCCTCCTGAGCTGCTGAAGACACAGCTCCCACTTGACTTCATGGGCATGACAATTCCACTGCGCAATCACAGTTTCTCTTATGCAGAGGGTGCTAGAGCCATTGGGGTCTACTAAAGTTGACAGGTCCCAAAAACTCCACTCAAAAACCACTAAAGGGGTGGGCAGAACTTCAAGTAGTATCAGAAAGTAAAGAGGTCAGATTCAGCAATCAGAAAATGCATATGAAAAAGATGAGTGTCACAGTGAGAGTCATAATTACTTTTTGGACAGAAAGGGACATATCAATCATGTTTACTGTACTAACAACCACACAAATGATCACCTTGTAATCAGAAATATCTGACTAAGGAAGACTTACGAAGTCCAAAACACAATTGCTTTCTCCTTTTCCATGCATAATAAGGACTCATATTCAAATACCAGTTGTGTCCGCATCTCTTTCTCCTTAAGGAATAAGGAAATGAGGAGAAATGCTAGAGATGGACAGAAGACAGAGAACTCCAGGCAAGCACCTTCTTCTGATTTTAGGAGCTTAAGGTGGCTCTTTGACATGTCCCCCCAGTAAGCCAAAAAACATGTGGAGGAAGGCCAGTCACTGCTTCTGAGCTGTGCCTCTTCATGGGGGACAGAGAAAAATGACCGTAAGGAGAGGGAGGAAGGTCTGGGTTTGAACCAAGGAGCTGAGGAATGGCTGGTCAAGCCAACCACTTGTTCCTCACTGCTGCCACCAACTCTCCTCTCTTGGCTGAATCCAGGGCAAAAGCTCCTGTGCCTCTTCATGAAAGGTGTGCAAAGGCAGTGGAGATACCAGGCAGAAATCTGTCCTGCATGTCCCTCCTTCATCCTCTCTTGGGCCAAATTCTAGCAAGAAGCAGAAAATGGGAATGGTGAACAAGTATCTCACCTTTTGCTATGCTATTTACAACTCCAGCTTGCTTTCCACTCTGCTTTGGACAGTCTGAAGTAGTAAAAATAACATAAGCAATATCTTTTGACTGATGCCCTGGGCAGGGTGGTGGCACACAAGCCACATCTGGGTCAACACAGTCAGGTTGCACATTTTAATGTAAGTTGCAGTAAATTCTACAACAGAAAAAAACATGATAACTTGATCAGGAGAGGCCACCCAGCATTATTTCCTTATGAGGTGCAATGACAGTACTGTATAAAAGATACAAAAGGTCTTGTCTCATCATAATTATGAATTCAGTAGAAAAACGTGGAAATTCCTAAAGGTAGGAAAATATCTCCATGCTGAAAATACTTAGTATTTAATTTCTCTTCATCAGACCCACAGGAGAGGCTGCAGTAGGTAGGTGACTAATGCAGAGCTGCTATCGCAGTACCTTTGAAAGACTGTTTAAAGGTTTTCCCAGTGAATCACCTTGTACTGGTGGGAAGTAAAAAAAAAAAGTAATAAAATAAAAAACTCAACAACAACCACAACAACATTGACAAAACAACAACAAGCAAACAAAATTCCCAACCAGCAAAAACCAAAACCCGGAGAAGAACTCAAAGCAGCCAACTGGTCATCAGTACCGCTCTTATGAGGAGAGGTCATACTTTCCTAAGTCAACATTTTTCTTTCCGCTCTGGTTTGGGGGGAAGGGGGTAAAAGAGAATTTATCAAGAATTTACAGACCAAAATAAGATAAAGCAGAATGCTTTTTTATTTCATCTACACAGTGATAAACACTGGCTAGAAAGTTCTTCAATTCCTTTGTCCAGACCTGAAGTTGATTAAGAGCAAGAGGTGAAAGACACCACTTCCACATGTTTTTCATTACGTCACAAAATATGACTCTACAAGCAAAGAAGCCTGCATGATGCTAAACCTCTTTGGAGAGAAAGACCTTTGGACTTCCTTACAAGCTTCTGAGGCTAATGGCACAGTTGAAATTCAAGTATTTGAAAATCCAAACATGGAATTTTCTTCCTCAAATGCTCTATCTAGCACTAGTATGCCAAGGAGGAGGAAAAAGGCAGATTCTTCCTATCCCTCTCTAGTTTTCCATTTTTCATTCATTTCTCTTCCCAACTTCACACATACACAACCCCCTCCCCCAAAAAAAAAAAAAAAAAAAAAAAAAAAAAAAAGAACAGGAGAAACTTTCTCTCTTCCCTCCTTTTTGTGGGCAAGGAATAGGAAATAGGAACCTGAAGCAGATTCCCAGACCATTCTAAACATGTGGGCAGCCTGTACAATTCTCCAGCTCTCCCACTGGCTCCTTTTCATAATGAGCTCAGAAAACACAGAGCCATCCTCAGATATTACAAGCACCAGACTGTTCTGCTTCTGCAGACTCCAGTGAAAATGATGAAGCAAGTCATGAAAGTATCCCTCCTGTCCCTGCCTTTAATTTATAATTGACCTGTTATATCCTCTCCTTGGAAGTGTCTGAACTTTTCCTTGAGGTAGACCAGCCTAATGACAGAAATAACAAAATCTCAATATTCACTTTAAGAAACAGCAGGCATAAACGAATGAAGTCCCTAAGGAAAAGTGAAGGGGAAACTTGGAAGTGGCAATACTACGTACCTCCTGAAGGAGGACAAACCCATGACAATGTAGGCTTTCTTGCAAGCATGTCTGTGAGTTTCTAGATTACTCAAGCAGTGCCTTTCAATACTACATGCTAGTGAAACAAGTAACAAAAAAGAACTCCAAATGCAATATGCTTTTAAAAATTATTATTATCATATGTAGCTTGTCATTTTTGTCAGCAAGAACACCAGGGAACCATGAGAAAAAGTAGATAATGTAGTATCTGTGTATCTGTGAGAAGATAATGGTACATGAGATACAAGGAGCTAGTAAGAAATAAAGTTATCCTTCCTAGTTATTCTGTCTAGAGCCTGAGAAACTCAATACATTTGTCCAATACATTTTATCATCTGCATTATTGCAGTAACAAACATTCTGGAAAGACACAGAACTATTCGCTTATCATCTTGACCTTTCAGAGTACATCATCACCACTGCAAAAAACCATGAAGCCACAAAAGCCCACAGGACTAGCTACAAATTTGGGGTTACCATGCATGATGGTAGAAGAGATGGCTGGAAGAGAAGCTGGTACTTCACTGCCACAGATCAATGCTGAAGATTCACTCCGAAAAGAATATTGCCACATTTGGTCACAACCTGAATCCAAAGCCCAAACCTGCAGCAGTTACAGTTCTACAGTCTCACTTCCTGAAAATTTAGTTTTTATTTTCTATGAATGCAAAGAATAATCTTGATCTCCAAATCTAAGGAAGATGCTATCAAGCTTAGAATGGCCAAAGTCCTTTAAGAAAACAGTACAATTAAAACATTACAGGTAAATACCCATTTGGATTAATTATGAGGTTACTGAACTCTGAGAACCCACTTAAACATACAGTTTTTTGAATCATGAGTAATTTAGATTGAAAAGGACTTCTTGAGGTCATCTAGTCCAAATACCTGTTTAAAGCAGGGTTCACATCAATGTTAGAGTGTTGGTTCAGGTGAGCTTTCCATTCCTAGGATTGATGTACCACAGAATTTCTGGGCATGGTTCTGATGTTAAACTACCCTCGGTATGAAAAAATCTATTTAATCTGATTTTCTCTTGCTCCACTGATTGCCTGTGGACTTTACAATACACACCTTTGAGTAAACTTGGGTCCAGCTTCCCTATAATCTCCTTTTAGGTAGTCTGAAGACAGCAAAGAGATCACAGCCAGCTCCTCAGCCCCTGTTCTCAGCCTTGGTGGTCCCTCCACTCAACTGATTCCTGCTTGGCACAGGAGTAAAGCACACATGGCATGTCACAGGACGCATTAGGATCCTTGCAGGGAAGCATTACTTCCATCAGCTGGCCAGCTACATTCTTGAAAGGGCAGTGGGCTCATGGTGAGCCCCTATGGCCAGGCGGGTGCAATGATGACTCAGTGTCTGGCCTGACTCGTTGCTTACTCATTTCTCTGGAACTATGGTTGCCTTTTGAGCTAATCAGTCAAGAGTGCTAATGGACTGCTGAAAAGGGTAAGTTGCTACTTTTGTCCTCATTAATGTATCCTGATTCAGAGTATTCTGCCTACTGCTAACACCAGACTGCTTTGACCCAGTGCACCAGGACTGACTGTTTTGTGACAAATGTCAAATAAGTAGTTTTTGTGAAAAAGACAAAAAAGTGTCAGTATCTGACTTAACATCACATACAATAAAAAAGACTTTGTACGGAAAAACAAGCAGCCGTAAGGCTAACAGCCATTCAACAGATATTGGACTAATGTCATAGTACCATGAAACTCAATCATTCTAACTTAAAGAGATTCTTAGTGTTACAAAACAAGAAGTCAACTAGTAACTGAAAATAAAACCCCCTCTTACTCCCAATATGCAACAAAACAAGAAAACCACATCAACTGTTCATCAAACGAAACACCTGGTTTCCGGCATACAGCCCTCAACTCTGCACTCAGTCACAGTTTTTGGACTTGTCATACCATGAATAAGGAGGAAATACTTTCATTTGAAAAGCAAATGCAATTATACTAATGAAAGAAGGCAAGTGTTCAATTTGCTGACATCATAGCTCCATCTATCTTCCTAGTTTCCAGAGCATGCCCAGCTTGCAGAGCAAACTGTAAGTCATTTATGCTCCCAGGTGTTTCTTCTAACAGAGCCACACTGCTTTAATAGCACTCAATTAAGTGTCAGTGCTATGTAGAGAACATTTATCCAAGGCTTCTGCACCTCACCCCACCCCCTCAAGAATACCTCTCTTACAGCAGGTACAATATAATATTATCTTATTGTTTAAGTCCTTCCCTCCATCATGCCAAAAATCTTTTGAGGTTCTGCCAAGAATATTTAACAAAGTGCTCCCTTAGGTAGTAAAGGAAAAGCTCCATTTCATCCATTTTTTTTTTTTACTCTCACATTACCACAGATCGACTATGAGCAATACATGTTCCACCAGGAAAAAAAAAAAAAATCACCCTGTCTGGATCTCCCCCTTGCAAAGTCCAATCCAAGTGACTATCTGGCTTTCTTGGTATGGATGACTTTCCAAGCCTCAGTGAGATATAGACTATTTAACAGCCAATACAATCATCTTAATGATGAATCCCAAAAGACTGTAAGAAGTTAAAATGATGTTTTGCAGACAAACACAAGTTACTTTGTTCATGCCTCAAGGAAATGCAGCTTCTTTTAATGCAATGTCAAACCCAGGTAAAAAAGTTGGCTTAAATTAATCTGGTTTTTCTTCATACTAAAATTAAATGGGAGCTATCTGACACTCTGTGTCTCAGTTGAGGGAGAAATGAGGAACAGCTGCATGGTGGTAACTCTGTAAACCAGTATCACTGAATGGTGAGCAAATATCACACTATGTCCCAAACTCAAAAGAATCCCAAACACCTTTGGTAACCAATTAGTGTCTGGTCTTCCAGATCAGCTAGTAAAGAGAAGTACATGGTGGATACCACTGACTGTCACAAAAAGCAATTCTGTAAAATGGAATCCATGTGAGGAAGGTCAACTCATTTAACTTTTAATCAGGCTCAGTCTGATTGTCAGCTGGATTCCTTCTGCAGAAGACAGAGGAAGGTGAACACCTGCCAATGTGTCATCATTCATCTTGTACAGCAAAACACCTGGCAACCTTAAAGGAAAGAACTGATGATCTGTTTAAAGTAAACGATGTCAATATGGCTATCTCCCAAGCCTACCATGTCCTTGGATCATGCTGCATGGATGTTTATTTTGTTTGTACTTTATTCCTAAACTCAAAGTCCACTTACCCTATACCACCACCCCCCACCCCTCTCCCAAGTCTTCTGCATAAAACTGTGCTTTCTTATATATGATGTAGCAACAGGAACTTAAATAATATCTTTCTCCATAGGGAACAAAATAAATAAAGCTTTCCAGGTTATCTCTAACACTGAGATGCAGCATGTCACAGAGAGGTCATAGGAGAGGTGCTCCAGCCCTCTGATCATCTCCATGGCCCTCCTATGGACTATTTGAACAGATCCACATCCCTCTTGTGTTGGGGGCTACAGAGCTGGATGCAGTACTCCAGGTGGGGGTTTCACAAGAGCAGAGTAGAGGGGGAGAATCCTCTCCCTTGACCTGCTGGTCATGCTTCTTTTGATGCAGCATATGGTTGGCTTTCTGGGATGCAAGCACACAGTGCCAGCTCATGTTGAGCTTCATCTGGAGAGAGCATGTAGTGACAGGACAAGGGAGAATGGTTTTAAATTGAAAGAGGGTAGATTTAGATTAGACATAAGAAAGAAATTCTTTACTGCGAGGGTGGTCACTGGCAAAGATTTCCCAGAGAAGCCATGGCTATCCCATCTCTGGAAGTGGTCAAGGCAAGGTTGGACAGGGGTTTGAGGAATCTGGTCTAGCAGATGGTGTCTCTGCTCATGGCAGAGGGGATGGAACTAGATCTTTAAGGATCTTTAAGGTCATTTTCAACCCAGGCCTTTCTATGTCTCTATGACCCTAAAAGACTTTCCTGACAGAAATGCCTTTTCTGTCCAATGACCGTGAAATACACCTTGGTGGACAGCTCAAATGAGGTTCATTTTGCCAGACAAATTGCATCTTTACAATCACAAGTTTCCCATAAACCACAGTTGGAACTGAACTATTATGAACATGTGCGTGCAACAAAATAGGGATATGCCTTGTCTATAAAACCCTTTTCAAGAGTCTTCCCTGTCTACGAAACAGCCTGTGCTACAATCATCTTTAACACCAACCAGTTACTTTTTTTCCCTTAGCAGATGTTATCCCAGGATTGGGCCAACTTCCTACTATTTGCTTGCTACAAATGATACCCAGAGCTTGCTAGGCAGATACTTACTTCGGTACTTACAGATGAAAATAAACTCCATTTTGCCAGGCTAACTCAACAACCAGCTGAAGATAGATGTTAAAGACTACCATATGGGAAACTGATAGTGGTGAGACTATTAGCGTAGACAGATCTTTTCAACAACTTCTTTATTTTGGGGTGGGAGTTGCAAGGGAGTGGAGGCAGGTGGGAAATAGGGAAGCAGTCACTCCTTTGGAGAAGGCTCAGGTCTGTTTAGCACATTATATGGACCACTACTACTATCCTTTTTTGAC
Source organism: Forpus xanthops (assembly GCA_032466535.1). NCBI lineage: Eukaryota > Metazoa > Chordata > Aves > Psittaciformes > Psittacidae > Forpus > Forpus xanthops. The sequence goes on along the minus strand of JASSUY010027220.1, from coordinate 3,560 downwards.
AGCATCTGAGATCATCATGCTGTTTTTCTTAACACTGAAGTAATTATATAGTTACTCTGCCATTATTAAATTGTTCAGTCTATTGTTTGGAATGGCATATTGCTTGTAAGTGGCCAGGTACGGGTTTCACAGTGACTGATGGAGCTATTACAAACATGTAACATGCAGTGATGGACAGATGTACCTGACAGGCAGCAATGAGAATTCAGCATCCTTGATTTCCAGTAGTGACATGTGCATAAGCACAACAACTCTTTTAAATTAAAAAAGGTCATGAGAAACCAACTTTTCTAGAAGTCCAGCCTATAAGGGAAAAAGAAAAGCTAGAAAATGAGTAATTTTTTAATCTGACTGGATGACATTTTAACACTAGCCTTGAATGCCAACAAACTGGAGTATCAAAGATTTGTTGGATTAATAAATTGTACTACAGCATGAAGAAAATAAAGAACTACTTTAATAAAAAAGCCCATTAGGATTTTACTGATCTTACTGCATACAGTTCAGAGGCCAGAGGGCTCTGTGTGTGCACATTCACGGACAAGTGCACACGGACTTGCACAGACTCAGGAACAGAAAAGCACTTATACCTATATATGGCTCTGTTATATGACACTGCAAGTAAGTGAAAACACAGTAAAACACATGGAAGGACTCATACAGTGATCAAAATAAAAACACAGAGAGATTGGAACATTTCCTACTAAAACAGAATTCATTCCTTTCAATGGAAATATGTCTTATTTTTTCTTATTAAATGTATTAAGATGATCTGTCAGTTATTACAAATGCAGAAGAAACAAGTTACCCTGAAAGTCAAGAACAGTAAATCCTACAAGGCTCAAAAGGCTTGTCACTTTTAATAGAAGGTTCAGTACAGTAATCAAATCAATTCATTATAACTATTACACTGTACATCAAAGAATGCAAGGCCTCTGGAAATGGGATATGGAACTTGTCAGCTCACCCTTATCAGGTTAAATCTAACTCAGGTCAATAGCAGCCAAAATCATTACCTGTCTGATAACTGGTAGCTTCTGCAAAACAAGTTAGGCAAGTCTACACCACATAATTACAACACTGTGCAAGCCTGCAGGAGCCAGCTCAGGTACAGGAAGCTGCCTCGCCACATCAGTGTGGTACAGTGCCCAGGCTAATTAGTGGCTGCTTGAAGCACAGCTACCCTGCTTCCAAGACTACAGCTGTACTCCTGCACTGCACTTTGCGATCTAGACATACCAGGCCATCCAAAGCCTGTGCTCCCTGCCAGGCCTGCACAGCTCAGCACAGAAAGGTCTTCAGATCAGCAGAAACCATCACTACACTCATGCTGGCTCTAATTTGAAGCCCTGACCTGAGCAGAGGTGCCAAGAACAGAGCAGATAGGAACTCAATCCATGACACTTCCTGAAGATGTCCTCTGCTGACAGGCATAGAACTAAGAGATGAAAATGAGCTGCACAAATTTGCTCCAACTTTCCTGGTCTAATCACAAGCAATTTTGTGCTGCTATACGTCCATCCAGCACTCTCCTGATGGGTGGACCTCCTAGGTAACACAAGAGGGCTGCTAACTTGCATGCTGAAAATTTTAAAGAATATTACTGTTCCACTTTATACTATAAAAGACACAAAATAGTTGGGTATAGAGGAGTGCCTCAGGCACTTCCAGTTAACCTAGGGTTTTTGACACTCATATGTCATGATTTAACCCCTGCTGACAACTAAGTACCACACAGCTGCTCATTCACTCCATGCTCCCATTTTCTAGTGGGATGGGGAGAACTGGAAAAAGGTAAAGCCCATGTGTTGAGATAAGAACAGTTTAATATTTGAAATAAAGAAAAATATAATAATAAAAATAATAATAGTAGCAATGAAAAGGATCATGCAAGAAAGAAAAACAAAAAACCAAGGAAAACAGGAAATACCTAAGTGATGTACAAAACAACTGCTCACCACCCACTAACCAACGCCCAGCCTGTCCCCAAGAAGTGACTGATGGCTCCCAGCAAACTCCCCCCAGTTTCTATATTGAGCATGATGTTGCATGGTATGGAATATTGGCCAGTTCAGGTCAGCTACCCTGGCTATGCTCCCTCCTGGGTTCTTCTGCCCCTCCTCGCTGGAAGAGCATGAGAGACTGAAAAGGGTGCTTTGATTTACAGTAAGCATTACTTAGCAACAACTCAAACATCAGCATTTTATCAACACTGTTCTCAGACTAAATCCAAAACACAGCACTGCACCAGGTACTAGGAAGAAAATTAACTCTATCCCAGCTAAAACACCACATGAGAAAAATATCAATTTAGCAGTTGACAGAATTGTTAAGAAACAGAGCATTGTGGTGTGTAACTGGTAGCAGAGCTGTGGTCATCTTTTGATCTGGCACATTTATAATATGCTGGATTTCAAAGCAAAGAGAAATTTTCTTTTTACTCACTGTTGGTAAAGCAAATGTGATAATGAATGCAGTGCTGACTATTTTAACTAAGGAGCCTTAAAAACTTCAGAAGTACAGAACATTTGCTTGCTTTACTGAGATGTGAAGTAAAAGAACAGATGACAACCTTACGCCTCAGTATCTCGTGGCCCTTTTCTTAATAACAAGGATAAAGACGACACTCAATGAAAAAGCACATATTTATGTCATTTAAAAAATCTCACACCTGATGTGCGAGTAAAAAAAAACCTCAACATCATTCCAAATGACAATAATGATGTCTCCTGCCCTAACAACAGAAGGGCATTTCTAATTTGAAATGTAAAAATTAATACATGTTGTAGCCATATTTTAATGGCTGTTCATTAGTCTATGATTAAAATTCCTCTATCGTCTGATAGAGGAATTTTATTTCTCTATCTTGTGATTTTAAATTCCTCCATAAGGAATTTATGCTAGGAATAGGAAATAGGAAATTTTATGGGAAATAGAAATTTATTATTAAGCTATCATTTCAAACATATACTTATGTCTCTGAGTCTCTATGAAATTACTCACGTTTCCATTCACAGTTTCAGTGTTCTAGCTAAATGAAAACGCATATATAGCTAACAGTCAATGTCATCAAAATAAAAGTGAATAAGGTGCAGGAGAAAAGAGAGGGACACAGAAAGAAGTCAGGATCCAACTGAAGCTTGGGAGGAAATAATGTTTGAAAAGTTTTTATCACAAATGCTAGTTACATTCTTATCTCCCAGTATTGCTACAGTATTATTCTCCCTTTATTTCCTGAAGTTGAACAGTTGCTTCCAAAAATTCACCTGGTTATTCTGGTATTATTTTCAATGGCTTGCATCCCTCCCATATGAAGACAGGATAAGAGAGTTGGGGCTGCTTAAGCCTGGAGAAGAGAAGGCTGTGTGGAGACCTCAAAGCAGCCTTCCAATACCTAAAGGGGGCCTATAGGGATGCTAGGGAGGGACTCTTCATGAGGGACTGTACTGAGAGGACAAGGGGTAAAGGGTTCAAACTTATACAAGGGGAAGTTCAGATTGGATCTGAGGAAGAAATTCTTTAGTGTAAGGGTGGTGAGGCACTGGAATGGGTTGCCCAGG
>JASSUY010027214.1:0-20802 GCA_032466535.1 Forpus xanthops | reverse complement strand
ATCTTTATCCTTTAGAAGTCATGTGCAATATTATCTGTATTAATATATGATAGATGAAGTGATAATGTTCAATACATCTTAAGCATGGTAAAATGAGAGCTGTGAAAAATTTGAAAACTTAGAAAGAGAGATGGTTTTTCTTGAATTACACAAAAAAAAAATGGTTCATTGTTAATTTAAAACTTGGTGCATGATGCATTAAAATTTAATGTGTTTTAAACCCATATGTTTTTAAATGGTGGGAGACTACTATATTACCAAAGAATGATATTCAAATCCCCTCATAGCTCTGTTACTAGGGTAAGGTATGATCAAAGAAGAAATATATATTTTATTGTTATATTGAGTCCATTTTTCATAAGTGATAATGTTGGGTTTCCTTTTTTCCTTTTTTTTCCATCTATAAAATGCTACATAAGACATTAAGACTAGGCTTCACTGATTTCTTAAGTGCTTATGCAAGGCAGAGAGTAACATTACATATTTTGAAAGTACTCTATAAATGCAAATTCTAACTGACACAAATCAACAGGAACTAGATTATCTAATCAGTTCTCAGCTCATAACCTCCCTCTAAATTTAAACAAAGTGGTAGGGACTGTTTTTTTCTGGAATCTGAAAGAGGTGTCATTTTCAATCCACACTTCTTTTTGTTTATGTATTTTTGAATGTCTGATATCATCTCTTCTGTCAGTGCAGAACTGTAAGTTGGTGTTAAGGGTCTAGCCAACTGTTCTGGGTAATCTAATCATTGCCCAATATGATGACAGTTCCATGGTTTATCCAATTTGATGGTCATTTTCAGTTGCAAGTCTGTGTGCAATAGGAAATAGAGTGAGACACATGATATATTTTATACCAGCTGTGAAAAAAATGAAGACCATGTAGCTTCATCTTAGGGAAGAATTTTAGCAACTGCGTATTAATGAAGCTATAGAATATAAACATGTGCTTAGTCTTATGCCAAACATGGTGAATTGAGGAATTGAGGCCGCAGACTCTTTGACCTTCACAGAAAAACATTTGGTCAGACAGAGGTGAAAGTGACCATAATTAAATCACAAAAAATCTTGGTAATTCCAATGCCTTTCTAGACACTTGTCTCATTTCAATCAGGAATATGTTTAAACTGAAAAGTAAGCCAGAGGAAGAGATGTGTTTAGCTCTTTCCCAGGTCTGAGAAACTAGTTGCTGAATACGTTACTTTAATAAAACCCATGGGGAACTTGGAAGGCTTGGATTTGTTCTGTTGTTATTAAAAGAATCTTTTAGTAGAGTGTATAATCTGATTTTGTTCTGCTTGCCATTTGATCAAGTAAACTTCATTTCCACATATTCAATTTTTGCCTGCAGAGCTGCTTCACTCCTTTAAATAATAATTTCATTTTTGGTTCAGTTTGTATAGAGAACATTGGATTTTTTTATTTTTTTTTTAAATTTGAAATCATGGGCTAAGCAAAATGTAGAGCTTATGTTGCTGGGCCTGGTTTCTATTTACATTACGGCCTATTGACATTAATCAAATTTCTTTAGAGGATCATGTAGTTGATGTGAACAAAGTTAAGGTCCAGGGCTTCTTTTCTCTTCCAGAGCACAGTAGAAAGACATGGTGTGAACTAGTATCAGGTCCTCATGATATATTTCTGCCTGAAGTGACGATGTTAAAACCAGCCACATATCATCCGGGGAGAGTAGTTTGACCTACTGTAGCACCACCATGCAAGAGATGATGCCGAACAGCTGGACAATGCCAGAAGTGTTCTGAATCAAGTTTTGTAGTTAAGGGTCAGGGTAAAGTGACTGCTCCATATACTTAAGCACTAACTGTTCAGATCACTACATGAGCTATTTTGCTACTGTTTTCTGAAAACAAAAGAATGAAAAGCATTTGAGAATAAGTTAATATAAAAGACATCCACCATTGCATATTTTACATGTTTGGTACTGTGAACACAACAAAACAAGGCTCATTCAATGTATTTATTCACTAGGCTATTAATAAAATGAAGTAGTACTTGACCTTTAGTGCTTCTCCTAAAAACAGAAGGCAGAGGCTGCTAGTCAGTACTCTAGAGTGTCAGCCCAGCTCTGCTCTTATTACTGTAGCTTGGGGCATGGTGACTGGGAAAATCCCAATGCCACAAGAAGATGATCTTTCTTATGTTCTCCCATTGTGATATCAAATTTTACATCAAGTACATAAAAAGCTTCAAGGGTAGTGACTACTTCTAAGGATCAATTTTTTAAATGCATTTTTCCTGTGGCTTTGGATCTGTTGCCGTCATTTAGAGTCTGTGACAAAGTTCCTTCATTGCAGTTTTTCTCCCAGGATTCCCCCCTTTTGGTTAGCTCCATTGTCAGTTCCTAGACCTTTTTAGATTTATTTTTTTTTTTTTTTTGTGGAGACTTGTAGCTCATCCCAAGTAGCTCTTAACTTTACAACACTCAAGCCAAACAAGTTTTGTCCGAATTCGTTTCCCTTTCTCTGTGCTTGTCTTTGAACAGGCTTTGTCCGTTCTTGCAACTTCTGCTGCACTGGCAGTTTGGCATGAATGACACCAATAGTGAAAGCTAATGCAGCAAAGACAAATTATAGAAAAATCTAATGGAAATGCATGTCATGAAAACAGCACCCTTTCAAGGGCGGTTTTATTGCATGAAAATACATTTGCAACTTGATACTTAAATGTCAATTCCAATTTTAGCTACACAAGAAATAATGCATGCAATTTGTATTTTTTGTTTGCTTGTTGTTGTTTTGTTTTGCTTTGCTTTTAAAACTACTGGAGAACCAGGCATCCCAATTTTCTTGGAGAACACAGGCTCTGTTGTTTTGGAAGCAAATGCTATATGTGGTATAACATCAGTACAAATTTGAAGTATGTCTTTTCAAAACTGGAATACAGAACACTTTCTTCTTCACATGAGAAGCATAGAAAATAATCCTGTAAAATTACAGTGAAAAGGCTAGTAATTAGAGAGAACACTGACAGTGATACATAAAATAATGACTAATTTTGACACCCACTCCATCAATGTATCAGAGAGAAAAAAAAAAAAATCAATGAATATAGAAAGAAACAAATTTAAAACCAATAAAATGAATTTCTCTTTAGTACAATGACTAACTGGCACACTTAAATCACTACCACAAGGTGCAGGATCAGAAACAAACATTTCTGTGAGTAAAGCTGCATAGGAAAATTATGGGGGATATTAACCCTCATAATTCAGGACATAAACCAGCTACTAGATAACAGGAGTTGGCAAGGCCTGTTCCCTAAGGACAAAGTAATCTTATATGGTGCTTCTCACATTTTGCTGTGACACATTTTGAGGTACTAGTATGTCTTGAAGGAAAGGTACCAAATTAGGTAGAATGGTGATATAATTAAACATTATATTCTTTTTTTGCTTAACCACACTGCTTCTGAGTATGAGCTTTCACAGAAAATATCAGGTATTTATAATCCTTAGACTATGTTGAACATAAAAGAACCTTTAAAGCTTTTACTTTAATGTTATTTTTTTTTTTAAAACATATAATTTTATACTTAGCCTTCTATCCCATTGTTCCTAGTTTCCTATCTGAACAATTGACTCACTTCAGATAGCCTTGATAATTTCCAGCATTAAACCATGTCTCTCTTTGCACTTCCTTTTCCTTACTTAACTTCACACACTGAATATAAAGCAGTGCTTAAGGCAACTGCTTGTGTTTTGTCCTGTCAGTTCTGAAATGAGAAAACATGTGATGTGGCAAGTATCTTGTCCTACTTATCTTCATTCAGAATGCTTTACCCTTTTAATCCTACAGGGACATTTTGTGGAAACTTCACACCTTCATATCACTTTTGGTTTAGTTTCAAGGTTGCCTGAATTGCAATTAATCAACATCTGGAATTTCATTTGAGACAATGTCACTTCCTGAGAATGTTTCTGGATGACAAAGTTATCTCTTAGGCTTTACTGTTTAATTAGAAATTCCTATTAATTATTCTTCATGTCCCTTCATATTTCTTGTGCTTTGCAGAAGAAAGCCCTCCTTACCATAAAAGTTCAGAAGAGAATTTTGTCATGATTTACTGCTGCCTTCCAACTACATGAAAAACTGGCCTAGATTAAGGAAACTGCTATCAACATCATCTGTTTGTTTTCTTTCATCCTGTGAGAGGATTTAATTACAGAAACTGGTGTAGACAATTTGGATTATCTTATTTTATATGCATAGGTGAACCAAGATCTTGGAATAATCTAGCTGAAGAAAACGATGTGTTCTTGAAAGTAGACCAAAAGGTAGCCATCAGAAGTCTCTTATGCTGTCTTGTTTTATACTGTTGTTACATTTTCTACTGTATCCAGACCTAATCCTCTTTAATTTAGAATCCTAGAATGTACTTGTTTAATCTTACCTTATTTCAAAGATTGGTAGTGTGATGAATAAAAGGATCCACATATTCAGCAGTAGAAAAGTATCTCTTGTGTATTTTCTTGTCTGTGGAAAGAAAATAAGAAAAGGTAGAGATTTGTATTACTACTATTTGATGTTAACAAAAGGATAACAAAAAATATAGGGCACAGAATGTTGTAAGTAGCCCATCACCTACCTTAAAGTAAATGTCTGAAAGTACATCTTCCATAGCAGGTGACTTTGTAGGTATCTTTTAAGGCCTTCAGCTCTCGTGGGCATGCTATTGAAGGGCTTGCTTTGTCCTGTTGATCATCTTAGCAGCTCAGAAACATTTTCCTTGTTGCTGTTCAAGATCCATAGTTCTTATGCAAGCAAGAAATGTGAAGAGCAATTGACAGCTTTCTTCTTTGCTTTTGGCTTTTAGACAGTTGAAAGCTGTTCTAATGTCTCTCCTGTGTGTCTCCTCCTGCCATCAGCCTCCATTTTGTTTTCTTTAACCTAGCCGTGTCATTTTTTTCCAGTCTTTCCTTGGAAATGTTTTCTAGATCATTGCAGTTTCAGTCTTCTGGACTTTTTTTGATGGATCTGCCTCTTTCTTGATGTGCAGTCCTGAAAGAGTACACAGCTTACTGATTGAACTGAATGAAAGCACTGCTGAGTTAGCTAAATAACATACTAGACAACAATCACAACCTCCACTTTGGTTGCAAGAAGGTTTCTTGTTTTGCAAGGACTTTTTACTTGTATGGTGAACCCCAGTATCCTCTGAATTTTCTTTGGAAGTTACGTTTCCCAGCAAACCCTTCCCCGCCTTGTATTTCTGTAGTAGTTTCCCCATTTAGTTTCATCTTTTTCTTTTTAAAATAATTTCTCCAGATTGCTAGAATCATTTAGAATTACAGCCTGGTCTCTGCTGCACTGACTCTGTTCTGTTTAGTTTCGTCTTCTTTAAGTGAAATGGGCATGTTTTCAATTCCTTCATCCCGACTGTTAATAAAAATGTTTCATAGAACCAGAACATGGGCAGACCTCTTCTGTATTCTGCCTGATGCAACCTTGCATTTTGAAATTTTTTTAGCAAGTAAGATTCTCTTACAGCTGTTCAACTAAGTTTTATTAAGTCTCTCATATTTTTGTAGCTTGGCTCTGTTGATGGCACATAAGATTAGGTCAAAACCTTAAATGATAGCAATATATGGTAGCTACTGTTTCTCCTTTATTTACAAATATAATTGCTTATTGTATGACAAAATGAGACTTTCGAACATTATATATTCTCAGCAATCCATGCTGGCTATCACCTGTTCCCTTCTTGTCTTTCAGCAGTTTTAGTACTTATCCCATACCAGTGTTGGGTGCAGCTGAGGAACGCTGCAGGGCAGAGATGAGTCTCTCAGCCACAAGTGGGCGCCTCGGGGAAAGCCTGGATAAGGAAGGGCAAAAGCTGCCCAACAGCCAGGACTGGGTGAGAAACAGCCCTGTGAGCCCTGAGGGCAGAGAGGGAGGAGGGCAGGAGGGGCCCTGGGCACCCTGCAGAGATGCCGCTTTGGACAAGGGGAAAAGTAGGGGGAAAGTGTTGTGTTCACTTTTTTCCTTTGTTTCTCACTGTCCAAAGCTATTTAAATTGTCATCAATTTAAGTGATTTTTCCCAAGGTGAGTCAGTTTTGCCCATAATGACAACTGGTAAGTGATCTTGTCTTTATCTTGACTGTCACTTACCATCTTATTTTCTCCCACTTTCCTGTTGAAAAGTAGTGACTGGATAGGCATCTGACTGATAACCAAGATCATCCCATTGTAACAGTCTGTAAATATTTTTATTATTTCTTCTTATACTTCAAGAATTTCGGTTTGTCTGACTAATCCATAATTTCTTTTTGTCTTTTCCATAATCTTCTTTTCTTTTCTATGAAGATGTCCACTCTGCTTAATATTTTTCTGTCTTCTGGTACCTCACTCACCCTCCACAGATTCTCAGAAATAACTGTCCTGAAATTGTTATTCTCAAAGTATTGTAGGACAGTGGTTATTTTATTTGGAAACATCTGATTTACGCAGAGGTTCTTAACCTTTGTTCTTCCCTTAGTCTAAACTAACATTTGACTGGTTTTGTTACTGATACTAAATGTGATTGCTGTCTTAAATGTACTTTTAGACCCTCAGATCCTCATCCAATGTTTTACTACAAACCGGTTCAGAACAGTGGGATGTAGATAGGCAGACTACTTTTTAAATTTTAAATACACTTATCAAGGCTGTATGTCTGAAAGATTTGATGCTTGCTTTCCACAGTCGATATAAAAAAAAATCTTCTCATAAAGAGCTGAAATTTCAGTTCCGAATTGTTTCTCGAGGTTGCAGGTGTTTAAGAGTCTAAGGTAAATGGATAGCACCTGACATTTATTTTTTGCTGTCATCGATATGCCTCTTGTAATTGACTGCACAAATGGCTAGTCAAAGGATGATGCAGAAGCCAATATGCTATGTCAGTGCTACTGAGGGATTTCTGAGTTTGTGGAGGATGCTCATCACCTAAGCCTTTTTATGTTCCACTTTTTACCTGCTGGAAATCAACACAAAGTGGCCGTAAACGAATGGCAGGATCTAGATGTTTGTATAACTTGGGAGAGCATTATCTCTTCCTAAGATATTTTGATCCATGAAGGATGAGAAAGAGTGTAGCTGCAGGCTGTAAAAATATCCTGATATCTCTAAACTACGCAAAATAAAAGGCCTTTGTTAAAGAAAGTATCATGTGCTTTCAGCTTAATTTATTGTCTATGACATGGTTAGAGATTGCAAAACAACACCTCCTGATTGAAACTGTGCAGTCTGATAACGTCGTGTCATTTGGGCTGAACAAGATCAAGTGTTCTGCTTTGTGTAAACCTCCAAAAAAATTTCTTGCAAATCAGACCTTTATGTCTCGAGGGACTGGATCTCCAGGACTCCTCTGACAGGCACTGAGGTGGAAGATCAATTTCATTTTAACTTTGGGTCAAGCCTTTCACAGAAGATTTAGAACTAAGCAGTGAAACTGTTTGTGTAGATGGAAGTTCTTTACATTAATTATCAATAAGCAACGCTTGTAACAAAAGAATACCTGACTCCATTATTCTTAGGAAAGACCTCTCACAAAGCAGAACTTGGGCTGTCTGATTTTGCCCCAAAAGCTATCTGTGTGTATGGATGTGCATAAGTCAGCCCAGAATCTACATAAGTATATAAAATATACACATACAGTAGAAACATTAGTCAAATAGAAACAGCAGACGAGCCGCAGCAAACACAGTGTGAAAATATTTCATCAAGGCAAAATTCAAAGCAAACACTGAAACAAATGAAACAAACAGTATGAATGTCAATGAGCCAAGAGGAATACAGTGGAAAACTATTAAATGCAGTTGCGGTGCATGAACAATATATTGCTTTTAAAGGTGCTTTCGTCTATTGGTGGAATGTACGGATGTAAGATTTCATGCAGTATTTATGAAAGGTTCAGTTCAACTATCTTATTGTTCATTACTGCTAAAGGACTTTGAGAAAGAAATGGTTATCTATAAATCTTTAACTAGAATTTCAGGAATCTTTCAGATTAATTTAGAAAAAAGTGTCTGGAAACATCAATAGTGACTGTGAATTCTCCTTAGGTTTTGCAACGTTATTATTTCAGTGCTCTGAATAACATTTATCAAGATTTTCCTTAAACTGGATGTGTAAAGCACCAGTAATTTCATAGGAGATGGCAGTCACAGCTTGTCTTCAACTTGAGAATTTTGTTTGGTGCAGTGGCAAATTTGCAAGCCATCAGCAGAATTTAGGAGACCACAACGTTCTCAGTTCTTCCTCTATGACTCTTATGTGACATCCTATACTTATGAAATCTGGTGCTTTGCTTTGAAATATTATCCATAATCTCTATTTCTGCAGCTATTTGTCTCATTCAGTTATTCGGACACAGCTTTTATCTGGTATCTATTTCTAGTTGCCTACATGTACCTCCCTGATCAGCCTTTAGCAAGCTGTTGCCCTAGACAAGCTTTCAGCCATGAGACTTTTTGTGCATCCAAGCCCAACTTGAAGTACTCTTTCCAAATGCAAAATACTTATGCACTTGATCAGCACCTTTGGGAATAGAAAGGCAGTTCTCAGAACTTTATCTCTGGGCCTCTTTCCCTTCCAGCCTAGGGTTGGTTCATATCTGAAACGCCTGGAAATCAGACACTTTACAGAGTAAAAATCTCAATATGAGCAGCCTGTGTGCTGCTGACCAAAGTAAAAAAAGTGGACAGCTTTATTTCTGGTGACCCAGTACATTTGTGAAGCATTTACAGTAGTCTAATTCTGTGTCATTACTTGCGCATTTTATTGAATACCCAATTTGCTTTGAAAACAGCATCATTGTGCCATAAAAGTGATATATGCACCTTTTTTGCACATCTTCCTATCTTTATGTTCATGAAACTTGAAAGAAGTTGAAATGCATGCACATCTAGCTTTCAGTTATCCCTATTAAATGTGTGAACCAGGAGCTAAATAAAATAAGCTGGCTATCAGAGTGCTAACACCAGTTCAGACACGTAAAGCACAAATTATGGATCAGTAATATATGGATCAAATTTGCAGAACTTCTGCATTATATAATTACTTTATCTCAGCAAATTTCAGTGGAATAGGTGCTATTCTCTTAATAAAATTAAACTAGTGACATCTGGGGAAGAAATACTGTCCAAAATTATATCATTCCAGCATAAAATCATGAAGTGAAAGCAAATCCTTTTATTATTATTTCTTGCAATTTAGCCAGCACTATTGCTCAAGAAAACAATAGCTACTGTCCATTTGAGATGCTGCGAGAAGGGCTTTGGCGTATGCAAGTGCTACTGCACCTTCCCCTGTGTTATTTCCTTAGATGTGTGCAGTGCATATCTATGCAAAGAAGTTATGGTGCTAAGCAATATTTCTAAGGTGGCCATGATCAACTCTAGCTCTGAGGGGGACTTCCAGAGCTGATGGCTTAGCATCACATTTCCACTCACTGTGGACATTTTTTAATGATAATGTAAGGCATCATGCACCAGAGAGTCAGGATTTATGCTCAGAACTCTTTCATGTGATCCAGGAAGGTTCTTTTGTCACAAGAGCTGAGCACCATTCAACCCTACAGCAGCAGAATTTCTTGCTGTTTGCTTATGACAGGCTGTCTCTGATGGCTGCTTCTTGTCTTGCTTTGGTGAAAATCCATCTGTCACCTGCTTGAAGATTAAGCCAGGGAGGAAAGAGTGGCAGAAATACAGGAAAAGAGAGATAAGCCAGGAAATAACTTAAACTGAACATGTAATACACCATGTGGACAACAATGGGTTATTTGATAATAATAAAAATATATTGTAAACTACTATCAAAAGTAGTCTATATTTCAGAATGGCGAATGCTTAATACAAGTGTACCCACTGCTATAAATAAATCAATCATTCTTGTCACTTTGTCTTTTATGATAGTTTTACAGATTCAAAACTGATAGTTTCCTCAAGAAAGAAAGATCTGAGTTTAAAAGCAAGAGTTAGATGTTGTATTATTTGAAAGTCTCTCTCTTAGTAGGTATAATCTGATAAGGAATTTGTGAATAGTTGGACTATTGAGGCAATATATAAAAGCAAATGCTTGGTTTTTTTCAGTCAGTGGCTACGGGGGAATCCATTTGTCATTATGCAAACAAATGCTCACAGATTAAAGTGCACTCCCTGGTTTAAAGCTCCTATGAATTCTGTTGTATTTCTTTTACTGAGATCAGGAATTGCTGGTGTAATTATTCAACCCAAACTCCCAGTGAATTTTACAGAATTAAAAGATAAATGAAGGTTTATCACCATTTTACCACAGAACTCTTCTTCAGGGTTGATCTCAGTCACAAAACTGTTATTACAAAATTGCCTTGTCTGAGCAAGGATGCTGATATTTTGAAGGTTTTTTGATTCCTCTGTTTCTTATAACTTTACTTGCTGTACTGTAACTGACTCAGTCTCAAGGCATGACAATAATCAAAGTGTACCTCCTGACAAGGAAAATGTAGGGCCAAATGCTCAGTAACTTTTCTAGGCTTTCAAAAGAGAAATAGTTTTACTGATTTTGAGCATCAGTTATTTTAAATATTAATAATCCGAAGAAATCAAAGGACTTCCGCTTTTTCTTTAATGTAGATTTCATATCTATCCTTATTTTTTTTGTTGGTTGTGTTTTGCTTGGGTTTTGGTTTGGGTTTTTCTTTTTTTTTTGGTTTAAAATTAAAGCTACATGACTTAAAATCACCTATATTAATCAAGTGTCCAAAAAATGTAATTGCGTGAATAAAATAAAGATTGGTTTATGGTACCACTAGAAACCTACATGACATTATTTACATGTTATCTTCTGAATCTAATTTGTGTAGGTTTTAAATGTAGATTCAGTTATTTGTTTTTTTTTCAGACAATTTATTAGGCCACATCTACCATACAATAGGAAACCTCAGAGCTCTATTGTGAAGGTGAAACAGGACAAATGCTAAAACTTGCATCAAAGCCAGAATAGCACAGTTTGCAAAGAGAAGGCTGCAGATGTGGTTTTAATCTCAACTGCAGTTTACAGCTAGGATGTAGGGTAACAGAGAAAATAAATTAGTAGGTGATTGATCTTAGTCTGTACTGTAATGCAAAGGGTATTAAGGGTTGTACGGTATTAAGCTGTTATGCATGGGTTCAATGCTGTTTTTTGTAGGGCTGTAGACAGGTGGGAAGTGGAGGAACCAGTCTGTTTCCTCAGTTTTCATGCCATCTTTCTGCACTGCTTTAGGTCAGATAATGTGCTGTTGTCCTCCTCTGTGGATACACCAACATTGCATTTCAACATACTTTTGTGGGTATGGTGCAGAAGAAAATATTTAATGAAAGACAACACTAAACATTTGTCATGGGCTCAGCAACAGCAGTCGTCTTTCTCCTTGAAGTAGTAGCTGGTGCAGCATTGTTTTTTTTTTTTGGTTTTTTGGCTTGGGAGCAGTGCTGATAACACCAGTGTTTATAGTTATGGCTTTAGAACATTTAGGCTGGACAAGGACTTTCTGAGTTTCATGCTGTGCCAGGGAGGAGGGGAAGCCTGGAGGAATCCGGGAGGAAGGAGAGACAGGGCACCTGATCCAAACTGACCAAAGAGGTATTCCATACCACAGCACATCCTGACCAGGATGTAGAAATGGAGAGCAGAGACCCTGAAGGCTGGTGGTGCAGGGGGTTGTGCATGGCGTGTTCAGGAATTGGTATGAGATGATGGGGGGTGCACTGCATAGTCAAGCTTGGTATCAGGTGATGGGGGGGTCACTGCGTGGAGTGGCTAGGTATCAGGTGAAGATCTGTTGTATTCTCTTTCCTTGTATTTCTCTTGTATTATGATTGGTGGTAGCAGTACTTATTTATATTATAATTTAGTTACTAAACTGTTTTTATCTCAATGTGTGGGAGTTGAATTCTTTGGATTCTCCTCCTCATCCCCTGGGACTGGGGAAGAAAGAGAGGGGAGTGAGTGAGAAAACTGCATGCATTTGAGAGTCTTAAACCACGACAGCATTACTGGAATTTAAGAGGTATAATGTGAATCTAATTGAGTAACAGCTACAACAGTGTCTAGGGTAACTGTTCTTGTCTCAGTGACATTTCTTGCCACAGATATCAGTGCAAGTAATGATAAAAGAATGCGGCACAATAAGGAACCACCCTCCTTCCACAGGAAAGTGATCAGTTCTTTTACATTTGCAAAGGAAAACTTCCTGTCAGAGAGCTGGATAAGTACACT
Organism: Forpus xanthops; assembly: GCA_032466535.1. Classification (NCBI taxonomy): domain Eukaryota; kingdom Metazoa; phylum Chordata; class Aves; order Psittaciformes; family Psittacidae; genus Forpus; species Forpus xanthops. The sequence goes on along the minus strand of JASSUY010027214.1, from coordinate 8,563 downwards.
CTGTGGGACCCAACCATTTGTCCCATGCATCTGTCAAGTGCTAGTATGGTTCTGGTGGGTTTATATTCACTCAGGCTATCAAACAAGGACTGTTCAGTTTGGCACAAAGGAGTCCATACACTTTGCAAGTATGAAACACTAAGACAATGAAAAAAGGTGTCGCACCTGATAATGTAAAGACCCTACTGACAAATCATAGGATGGGAATAAGGCTGATATGACAGCTGTAACATAGGCATTTTTATATGCTATCTTTGATAACATTTGTAGTAAAAGTTAATAAAAATGCCTATAGGAAAAAATATTGTTCCACAACAGAGGGGCATTCTTCCAAAACAGAGTTCTACTAAAAAGCTACCACATTGTTTAAATCCACATGAATCCACATTTAAATCCATATTTAAATCCACATCAGTCCAGATCTGAGGATCAGTGCTAGTGATATGCAGATACAGTTGAAGGATCTCTGCAGAGGATCACATTCCATCCACAAAAGAGTGAAACAATGGCAAACTGCTATTTCTGCCTGTGGGGGGATATTACTAATGGCAGGGTGCTCTGCCAAGAAGAAATTCTGTGCTTCTTATTTTTTTTGATGAGCACCTTTTTTGCTGTAATTCCAGAACTACGTTTTCAGAGAGGCCATCTCAGCTGGACTCATAGGGCATTTACACTACCCTACCAATGCATGGGCAAAATAGCTCTCAAGAGGCTACCTATCTGGCCACACACATATACTCTGTATATTGTAAATCTCTAGATCAACCTACAAGCATCACCTGGTTATCTTATATTAGGAACCATGTACAGTTGTATGCATGTTAATTTGTATATACGTATATCTGAGCAACTTTTCCCTCTTATATAGCATAACAGAGCATAATAACATTAGGAATATCAAAATCTAATAAAAGTTTGTGCTTTTCAAGTAAACCAAAATAAGTTCCAGGTACTTGTAAAGACTTCCATAGCAATGACTTGAGACACATTTCAGCCACTCTATTGTACATATCAGACATGAACGGTAGTCATTGCTGCCACGGCGAAGAATTGGGAAGGGTGAAAGCAGACTACAAAGAAGTCAGAATGGAACAGTTGCAGGAAGCTGTCAAAAATGTATGCAAAATATAGAGTAAGAGCTAACACCGATGCATGACACATGCTAAAATTAGTGAAAAATCACCACAGTGACCTGAAAAGGATATATAATCTTATTTTACTTTTCTAAGTGGTCTTGTGAAGCCATGCCAAAAATTTCGGCATAACCTGGTCACAAACATCATTGATTTCAAAATGTGAAATATGAGCTCATTAGTCCTCTGGAAGCTGTGAAGGAAATGTGCAACAGTGTTGCTGATCTTTATGCAAATGTTTCTGAAAGCCTGTTCTATCCTATATTTGGGTGTGTGGGGTTTAATTATGAATAGGATCAAAGACATCTTGAAAAGAGCTATTCCCGTTTCATGTGAATGCAACTGTGTATGCAACTCCATCTACATTAATTATATCTCAAGATCACAGAACTTTTTTACAAGCAATAATGATAGTGATGCTAATTGTATAGTGGAATTGGTAGGACGTTTCAACTCCAGCAGAGGCAGAATGGATTACTTTTCTCCATGACATTTATTTAGAGTATATACCCTTCTAGAGAGCCTCTTCCGTGGCATAGATGTAGAACTTTCTCAATTAAAATAAAAGCTTGTTGACAAAATATTGCTTTCATAACCATAATGGGACTCTAATGCAAATATACTTTGGGTTAAGCACTCTATGTTTGAACATTGTTATTGTTCTATCAGCTTCAATGGAGTATGTGTACTGAAGAATCTGGTCTTCATAGGACAGCCATTTTAAGTCTAGTCAAAATTTCAAAGGGTTTCACTGCCTTTTTTTTTTTTTTTGGTAGGTAATGGAACTGGTTATTGCCCTTCAGGGTGACATTCCATTCTGCTTGGAGTCTTTTATTACAGATTGGTCAAAAGCAGCATTTCCAAAAGTTTTTGGGAAAATATTTTATCTATTTTTCAATCTTTTGGCCACTTCTTTCCAAATATTTCCAGTATTTGTTGCATTTTTGTAATTTCCTTTTTTCTAAAGTTACATAATGCTATTTTTAAAAATTGTTTAATATTACTGCAATATTTCTTTTTTTCCAACATTTAAAATGCTCCTTATCAGCTTGTCTAGTGCATTTATTACAGTCCTGATAAGAAGCATACATTTACCTTAGCTATAAAGAGTAATGTATTTTCTTAAGGGAAGTTAATTCTGGTGAAAAAAAATAGGTATGCCAAGTGGAACTCTTGCTTTGTATTTTCCAAATTTATTCCTTTCATGTATGTTTTTCCAAATGGAGATAAAGAAGATTTTTTGAAAAGTGCACAAATACTTAGAAGGAACTTTGAATATGAGGGAAGGTAAAAGCCTCAGTAGGTAGGAGACCTACAGAGTGAAAGGATAACTATGGGGAAAAGGAGCAAATGGTCATCTTTCCCTATGCATTCTTCTAATCCCTGAGGCAGAAGGATCTACCTGCCTTTGTCACACAGTAGGGTCATCTTTCCCTATGCGTTCCTCTAATCCCTGAGGCAGATGGATCTACCTGCCTTTGTCACACAGTAGGATTGATAATGCAAAGGACAAATATTCTTTTCTTTCGTTATGTCTTTGTAGGTCTCTTCCTGCTGTGCTTAAGCAGCACAAACTCCCACAGAGTTTTCTTTTGTAAGAATGAAATAATCAGTCCCTGACAGGGTAGAATCAGGAGACAGGATAGGTGAGGTAGCATTTACTTCACACCTCCTGAAATACATATGCATCCTTCCAGGCAAAGAAGTAAGATTACACGTCTTAGATCTTAAATCTGTAGCAGGTTACTACTGCTTTATCAAAAGGTAGTCAAAGAGTTAGTAGATGGAGCCTGATGCAAGTCTGTCATCTGATGATAATTATTACATTTAAGAGATACCTACTCTTTTACAACAACTTTGTAGACAAACTAAAACGAATCACAGGAAATCCATGTAGAGCTGCAAGGTTTGTGACTATGATTGGGAAAAAAAAAATTAAAAATATGCAGACTCTTCTGAATACACTGCAGTCTGCCAAGAAAGAAAACAATAAGGAGATATATGACCTTGGTTGCAGAGCAAAAGAAATCAGAAAGTCACAATGAAAATAGAATTATATAAAATTAGGAGGTTAATGTTGATAAGAATTATTATAAAAGGTTGTGATAAGCCAGAACAGCCATAGGCCAAATCAATCATTTTACATTCATGTGCAGCTTGTTTTAATTTATTAGGGTTGCACATCCACATATCCAGGCTGCATTTAACATAATATCCTTCAGAGTTGATGATGAGTAGGAGGTGGAAGAAAGAAAAGAAATGAAAGCCCATCTGAAGTTATGTATACCAAGTAAATGTATTTGCATGTACTCATATGACCTTTTGAAGAGGAAGTAACATGAAGCTACTCTGAATTGGCTTCCCATTTGTATCACAGAAATGATATGACAAAATGGTGAGGCATCAAATGAAAAGTCATTTGATCATCCATAGTGGAAAATAATTTGATGCTAGTGAAAATCTTAATGCTAGACTTTGTACTGCCTATACCTTGGGAGGACAGAACTAAGACAACTGTTTTCTAAAAAGTTCTGTATCATTTCTTGTTAGACCCATGATCTTAAAATGTATTTGACAAAATCAGGTGAAGAAATATTTTATTTATCATTTGATTTAGCCAAACTAGCCCTTTATTTAGATTAGATGGGGATTTTTTTTTTCTGAAAAATGTGTTGTTTCCAAATTTGATCCCTACTGTAGAAAAACAAAGAAGTTTGGAGTTTCTACTCCGAAAATGTACAGTGTATCCATTCTAACATTATCAAATATGGTTAATCATGGAAAACTGCCAACTCAAGAAGCAAGTTTGGTATGAAATATATGTAGGGTTTAATTATGAAATTCTAAAACATGATAAGCAGATAGCAAGAGTTAAGCATAAGCCCTACTAGAACCCAGATGAGCTTGTAAAAACTGTAAATGAAAAAATTACCTTTAAAAAGATCTACTTAGGACTGACATTAACTCATTGAAAATGCTACTGTTTGAATCTCCAAGATTTAGAATTTGATATTACTTTGTCAAAACCTTGATTGACACTTGGATTACCTGCAACCCTGGTTCTTTGCCTTTGTTGTGTGAGCTTCAAATAGGTTTATTAGCTGGAGCTAATGTTATAAGTAAAACTCATTCAGGCTCCTCATTTTGGTCTCTTTTGTAAAGGATTTAATATTTTGTATTTTGATTGGGCTTCATTAAAACTAGCATGAAAAAGAGTCTTCTCCTTATACGTTATGCAGATATGAGCTTCTCTCTAGAAATACACACAAGAAGACATCAGTTTCTGGAACAAATTTATCTTTCTAGTTGCAAGGATTGCTAAGGTGCTGAACCTCTGGATGATATGCTCACAGGCCTTCACTTGCAACAGTTCTGGGAGAATGCACATTAGAGTAAATGATGTTCACATCTCTATTTCTTGTCTCATGAATGTTAATATGACTGAAGACATTTTTGTGGGGTAGTTATGTTTTAAGGCGCAATAGGTTCTCTGTTGCTTCTTTTTATGCATCCACTGCACATTTTAATGTTTTCCAAGAGCATCTGTAGTACTTCATATGTGTTAATGTCACTAATAAACTTAAATTAACTAGGATGTTCTGAAATTGTCACTAAAGGTCAAATTATAGAATTGTAGAATCATAGAATGGTTAGGGTTGGAAAGGACCTTAAGATCATCTAGTTCCAACCCCTCTGACATGACCAAGGACACCTCCCACTAAATCATGCCACCCAAGGCTATGTCCAACTCGGCCTTGAACACCACCAGCAATGCAGCATTCACAACTTCCCGGGGCAACACACTCCAGTGCCTCACCACCCTTACACTTAAGAATTTCTTCCTCACATCCAATCTAAACTTGCCCTGTTTAAGTTTGAACCCGTTACCCCTTGTCCTCTCACTACAGTCCCTCATGAAGAGACCCTTCCCAGCATCCCTATAGTCCCCCTTCAGATACTGGAAGGTTGCAATGAGATCTCAACTAAGCCTTCTCTTCTCCAGGCTGAACAGCCACAACTTTCTTATCTTATCTTCATATGGGATGTACTCCAGTCCCCTGATCATCCTCATGGCCCTCCTCTGGATTTGTTCCAATGTTTCCAAGTCCTTTCTTTTTAATTTTTTTTTAATATATTAAGTTATAATAATCTTGCCCTGAGTAATACTTTTATTCAGGGGTAAACCTGGGTAGGTCTAAGTAAATTGATAGCACTATAGAAGAAATAAAGTTAGATTCATTAAAGGTCTTTGTCACAAAATACCTAAATGTACCTATCAGTGCCTAAATTCATAGGTTTAAATTCTCAGAATTCAGGAGTTTAGCTGTCCAATTGACTTCTACAAATGAGTGTAAGGTGTTCAAGATATGTGTTGATTTTGGAAATACTACTGGGAGTGCCTCTCTTTCTCCTTAGTGTATGCCTCAGCACCCAGTGATTTTGATCCATACAGCCTCCAACACATCTCCTAACATATTGGTGAATTTTGTTGCACTGCCTTGGGTATTGTGCACACATGATGGCACAAAGCCTCTGCCTTGGCAGCTCATGCCAAGGGTGGTATAAGGAACTCATAGACATGCAGCGTGGATGGTTACAGCTGGGGAAATCCTAGCAGCTTTCTTTTTCCCTTTGTAGTACCTAAATAGCGTTGTGAAAAAGAGCTGGATGGCTTTCCAGTAAAACAGTCTCAGGCGGGTTTTTAATCATGCATTTGATCATGCATTGCCACTCAGCTGTGACTAACCCTATCTGGATATCACTCCTCGGTGTTGTGAGGCTTCCACTCTCAGGTATTTGTTTCAGTAGAATTTTTTAAAGTCTAAACAAAGGCAAGTAGTCACTTGTGAGGACACAACGTATTAAGGTAGTAATTTTTCATTTTTAATGACTGTCATGACTACCCTTCAGCTGCTGGGCGCATCATTTAGCTCTTTGTTCTCCATGTCATTCACTGAATCATCAGCATTTGTCATTTGCTGTGCACACAACCCTGTTGCAGATGTTAGTGTTTCCATTAATGCCCAGCTTTGATACTTGAAAAAGATGGCTTATTCCCTGCATTCAGAACCCATTTTTCAGACCATAGATTTAACTGAATAATAATATATGCAATATTCCTGACTCTGCTATCATGCCACTGTGAGCCGTTAGACAAGTCACATACTTTCTTTTCTAAATATAAAAAAGCTGGGAATGGTGATGATGTCTGTAAAGCTCCTTGAGATCTATGCATGAAAAATACTAACTGTATGCTGAAAATTCATTTTTTTTTTTTTTTTTTTTTTTGCTACTGTAAAAGATGGAAAGGAATGGTGTGCAAAGGAAACTTTGGCAAACAATTTGCTCCCTGCTGTGTCTCCCTATATCTGTTTGCCCCTGCTATATAATTAGTTTCTAAATCTTAAGTCCCTGGATATGCCTTGCTGCTCACTGTTGTGTATCATATTCATTGTACCTCAAGCCCAATAGAGCCCTTATACCTACTATATGTTCCTGTGAGCCAAATGAGATGGAGAAGAAAAAGCCACCTTGCATAGAAAAGGTTATGGGAAGAAAAAGAAGAAGAAAGATACTACACAACAACTTCTGGTTTGTTTAAATCTAAACTTTGTGGGACACTTCATTTAGCCACTTTCTTCTGCTCTGCTATTAGCCAGTGATGTTACAAACCCTTCTGCTATCACCAAATTGGCCAGTCAAGTGCTCTTAGTCATTTATTGGAAAGGTTTCATAGATTAAAAAAAAAAAAAAACAACAGCAAACAAGAACTGTCCAGTTAGGTACTAGTTCAGGGCAGTCTTAATGAGGAAGGAGAATGACTATTGCTACCTACTGTCCAGTATAAACTGTTCTGTTTCCATCTGCTCTTTCTCCAGCAACTGCTGTTTATTTCCCTGCATTCATTATGGACAGTTTAAAAGGAAGGAAACAGTTCTAATCAGCACATGAATCAGAACACAGGGAAACTTTGTATTTCATAGATTTGCATATTGTGTACTTAGTGATATTCAGAAAATTCACTGAAGATTTATCATATTTGGTTGTCTGGTTGGGGTTTTTAAAAGGTGTTGATTAGAACAATACTGTAACAAACAGTTAAAAATAACGGACTTTTAGCTTGGCATGTTCTATCCAAACCTGGAACTCACAGAGTTCTTGTTGCATTTCCCAAAGCTAGTACCAAAACTGGAACTAAACTATTAAGTTATCTGGCTGGTATGCTTGGAGTATATGATCAAAACAGGGATGTGAAGGAGGAAACTAAATAATTGCTCATTTTATTAAAGAATAATGTTCTAGATTCCAGTAAAAAAAAAAAACAAAAACAAAACAAACCTGCAATAACACTCACTAGTAGAGAATAGTCATCAATGTCAACAAAATGAGTGGGATTCTATTGTTTCTCTTTGCATCCTTTTGTCCCCAGGAGGTTTTCTTGTCATTTCAGCAGTGGCTGACAGGAGTTAGTTGACTGCTGACAACTATTGTGGCACCTGTAAGCATTTTTGATGTAATTCACATAGTCCTGCAGAGTTTTGACAAGTTTGTCAACCTAATGAATGGGCAACTGAGTTTTAAAACCTGAACTAAAGGTCATGTAAGTTGTTCAATGGAGAATGAAAAGTTCTAGTAACCAAATAATAGCTTCTGACTTACTCTGCTTGCCTGAAAAACAGCAAAGGTGGGAGGCACTTCATGACCTCTTCCCTCAAATATTGTTTGTAACACTTAATTGGAAGGAGAGAGGGGAACATCTTTTCCTGAGTTTTTATATAAGTCATGTTTAAGAGTTTTCATGGCTTCACTAACAAGAAATCCTGCCTGAACAATTTGGTGTCCTTCTATGATGAGGCTACAGAACTGATGGACAGGGGTAGAGCAGTTGATGTCAGCTACCTGGACATGTACAAAGTGTTTGACAATGTCCCACATGACATCCTTGTCTCTAAGTTAGAGAGACATCAACTTGATAGGTAGACCACTTGGTGGACAAAGAACTGGCTGGATGGCCTCACACAAAATGTTGGGGTCAGTGGCTCAGTGTCCAGCTGGGGACCAGTAACAAGTGGTGTCCTCAGGGGTTGGTGTCAGATCCGGTCTTTTCAACATCTTTGTCGGTGACAAGGACAGTGGAATTGAGTGCACTTTCAGCAAGTTTGCCAATGACATCAAGCTGCGTGGTGCAGTTGATATGCTGGAAGGAAGGAATGCCATCCAGAGGGACCTTGACACTCTTGTGATGTGGCCGGATGCCAATCTGATGCAAGGTCCTATACCTGAGTGAGAGCGATCCCAGGCATAGCTGCAGGTTAGGCAGAAAAGAGATTCAGAGCAGCCCTGCGCAGAAGTACTTGGGAGTGTTGGTTGATGAGAGAATGAACATGAGCTGGCAGTGTGCTCTTGCAGCCCAGAAAGCCAACTGTATC
>JASSUY010027209.1:0-12111 GCA_032466535.1 Forpus xanthops | reverse complement strand
TATGAGCAAATCAAAGAGAAACTGGCCTAGTGGAGTCCCTGTGGTCTTTCTTTACCTGTTTTTATCACTTCTTAACAAGTGTATTTGAACCATTTCTGTCTATTGTAATTCTTCAAAAATATTCCATTAGGATATGAAAAACCATCCATTTAGTCATGATGAATATTTTTCATTTAATTTCATTACTTAGCACATTTGGAAGAGATTTATCACGATTAATCTCATGAGAAGGAAAATGAATTAGATACCTTTGCTGTAAATCAGCTTCATCACTGATGAACTCAACAGTTTTGTCTGGCAAACTAGAAAGGCAAGTTTGCACAACATGAATTCCCCTCTCTAAACACTATGTTTAAAAACTAGTCCTTTTCAGGACTGGAAATTGAAGCATATGTTTAAATTCCATTTCTGAAGCATGTGCTTCAGCAGTGCTTAGAAAGATGATAGTTTTAGGTACATTAAAGTGCCTTTCCGATTTCTAATTTTTTAGTGTTACAGCAGCCATCATTCTACCCTTCATCCACATACAGTTTGTTATAGCCTGAAGATCTGACTCTTTCTACTTATAAACTTTTTTTTTTAATCTGACTCTTGAAGTTTCTAAGTACTTGGTTTGACAGGCATTGCTTGCACCAGAATCCCCAGTTCATGCAGACACAGCGGATATCCTTCCGGTGCCTCGACCACAAGACATGGGCAACATGGGTTTCGCTGACTGCATCCATCTTGAAAGTGATGCTGACACTTTAAGCCCAATTTGGCGGCAAGGTGAGTGAAAGCAGTGTAAGCACTCACAGCAAACACACTTATGTCTGATCTTAATGAACTTCAATTAGTATTTCATACTCATGACAGATCTTAATGTACAGTTTGTTTATTTACAGGAAAAAGTACCTACAGTCATGGATTATGCTTGCTTTCATTTTAAATGCTCTGCTCTGCTCTCGTGAGACCTCACTTGGAGTACTGTGTTCAGTTCCGGTGTCTTCAATATAAAAAGGACATGGAACTATTGGAACAAGTCCAGAGGAGGACCACAAGAATGATCAGGGGACTGGAGCAACTTCTGTATGAAGATAGGCTGAGAAAGTTGGGGCTGTTCAACCTGGAGAAGAGAAGAGAAGGCTGAATGGAGACCTCATAGCAGCCTTCCAGTACCTGAAGGGGGCCTACAAGGGTGCTCAAGAGGGACTCTTCATTAGGGACTGTAGTGATAGAACAAGGGGTAACAGGTTCAAACTTAAACAGGAGAAGTTTGGATTGGATATAAAGCGGAAGTTCTTTACTGTAAGGGTGGTGAGGCACTGGAATGAGCTGCTCAAGGAAGTTGTGAATCATAGAATCATAGAATACTTAGGGTTGGAAAGGGCCTTGAGATCACCTATTTGCAACCCCCCCTGCCATGTGTAGAGACACCTCCCAGTAACCCACATCACCCAAGGCTCTGTCCTGACTGGCCATGAACAATGCTCCATCCCTGGCAGTATTCAAGGCAAGGTTGTATGTAGTCCTGGGTGACATGACTTAGTGTGAGGTGTCCCTGCCCGTGGTAGGGGGTTTGGAACTAGATGATCTTAAGGTCCTTTGCAACCCGAACTATTCTATGATTCTATGAAATGATATTTACACTGACTGGGGTTTTAATCTGGTGGTAACTCCTTAAGACGCAGCATTAAGACCTTTCCTACCTCATGCTTGGGAGGCTAGGACTCCTCTCCAGACTGAAGGCATTTTTCATTAATTTTATATTACGCTGTAATGGGATGAAATATTGTGAACAATATAAGTGAGATTTTTTCCCAGCTTCAATTTCATCCCCAAAGGATATTTACTGCAGTAAATAATGTGAAATACAGCTGGATTGATCAAAAGAAATCAGCCTTTGATATTGAGATTACAAGCAAAATTTTTCCTTACCCATCTATAACCCACTGTCCAGGAAATTTCCTTTTTTGCTACTTGTCAAATAAAAACCTTTCTGTGTTATGAAAAGGCTTTGCCTTTCTATCCCATTTCTCATCCACCTCACTACTAATTGGAACCAAAACTGCAGGGTCAGCCAGTGGCTATTTAACAGATTGACCAGTGTCCAATTTTTATTGGGAACAAAAACATTTACTAACAACTTGATTATAGTAATTGTTCTCATAACTCCTTTGAACCAGCACACCATTCCAAAATGCAGAATCCCAATTTTAATTAAAAAATACTTAAAAAAAGTCTAAATTGGCCAGATAAACTGAATCCCTAATGTGAAGTGTTCTTTGTGGTTAATGAACCATTCCCCTGACAGTAAAAGCTTGGTGTAAAATCACTGGTGTTCATAATGTGGCCCAATAATAACACTACTCCATATAATTGTGATTACTTCTTGCTACAGTACGGCTTAAGGGGAAAGATGATTCATTAATAAATTCCCCTTATTTTTTCTAATTCTGGTAATTATTGCCTTTCCATTTTGTACCAGCATGATGCCTAGATCCAAAGGTTAAGCCCTAAATATCTGATGGGCCTACTGCACACCTTAGGATACTGTATCCATGGAAATTTGAGAATGACACAGAGTTGTTCTGTCAACCTCTGAGGCTTCCTGCATAAAATATGGATTGAGTTTATGATATATTACATCAAAGCTGATGCTAGATCTTTGTAGTGTTCACTTCTTGATGAATTAGTATCGCAAAAAACTTGAAAATAATATGGAGAAATGAAAGCAAAGGCAAACCTTTACTGTGGGGTTATGAAGCTTTTATAGAAGCATAGAATTCTGTAGGTTGGAAAAGACTTTCATGATTGAGTTCAACAATTAACCTAAACTGCCAAGACCACCAGTAAAGCATATTCTAAGCACCACATCTAATATCTTTTAAATACCACCAGGAATGGTGACTCAACCATTTCCCTGGCCAGCACGTTCCAATGCTTGACAACCCTTTCGGTGAAGAAAGTTTTCTTACTATCTAACCTAAACCTCCCCAGGCACACCTTGAGGCCATCACCTCTTCTCCTATCACTCGTTACTTGGGAGAAGAGTTGCTACAAACCCCTTTTCAAGTAGTTATAGTGAGCAATAAGATTTCCCTTGAACTTCCTTTTCTCCAGGCTAAACAACCCCAGTTCCCTCAGCTGCTCCTTATGACACTTGGCTCTAGACCCTTCACCAGCTTTGTTGTCCTTCTCTGGATGAGCTCCAGAACCTCAAGGTCTCTCTTGCAGCATGGGCCCCAGAACTGAACACAGGACTTGTGGCGCAGCCTCACCAGTGCTAAATACATAGGGATGATCACTCCCCTAATCCGGCTGTCCACACCATTTCTGGTACAAGCCAGGATGCTATTGGCCTTCTTGGCCACCTGGGCACAAGCTGGCTCATGTTCAGCTGGCTGTCGAATGACTTCTCCCAGGTCCTTTCCCTCTGGGCAGCTTTCCAGACACTCTTCCCCATGACAGCGAGGAATTTTGTCTTCTTTCCCAGTATATATGTGAAACATGGATTCCACAGTAGTACTGGTGGTAGTAGGAGTTTTAACAAAATAAAAAGTGATTTTCTCTTCTAGTCAAATAATGCATTTTTATCCACACTGACATCTGAATACAACAAAGAAATCTGGCTGCATTTCAGGGATGAAAAGCAGAAGAAATTATATCCCTAGGTCAGAGAGAGAAAACAAGGTGTAAAGTGTCATGTGGGAGTAAAATATGTAGAATATTCTGGCAATATCAATGACAAGATTGCAATAGTAGAAGCAAAAAATCTTTCTGGACACTGCTTTAAAGGTTAATTTTTGTAATCTGCCCACTGCTCTGCCAACTTGATGGGATGCACTGCTCAAATGTCTCCATCTCTTTCTGTCTTTAGGACATGGCAATCAACACAAATTAACTTCTTTGCTTCATGTAAGAGCCATGAAGGCTGCTGCACAGTAGATTCTCCATAAATACTGTGTCTGACGTGATAAGACATCAGTGGTTCTTTTTGACATGACTCTGTGAGAAGCAAAAGTATTTTATACAGTGACTTTTGCTTAGAGGGGTGTGCAAACAAGCAAGGATAGCAAACACTTTAGAACAAAAAAAGAAATTCTATGGGAACCAGAGGTGAGCCATAGCCATGAAATATGGGCTTTGCCCTGCTAAAAATGATGCTACTGTTTTCACACTGTGTCTTGATAAAGGGATTTTTGTCACATAATCCAAATTTAATAATAATTTCATCTGGTGATGGTTTTTCAGTCTCCTATTCGATACTTCACATTAAGACACTGATGAGGGGAGAAGAATTACTAGCATATTTTTCACTGGAAAGGAGGGGAATGTTTGGGCATAGAAAAAATATACTGCAAGAATGAACAAGATATGAGAAGGGACATCTGAAACAAATCACAGCAATAGACTGTCACAGCACCTGACTGAATAAAAAAATTTTATTATGCCATGCAACTTTCAAAATGAAGTTTTTCAAAGGACCACAAAACTGATTCTGTTTCTTTTCTTTAGCCTCATGCACTACCTTGTTGCAGTGAAGACAGAAACAAGAAGTGCTGGCAAAGTCACAGAAGGACATTTGTACTTGTGACTAGAGCTGTTCCTTGCAGAAAATAGAAGTTTCAGTTGTGTGAGGTTATAGTGAGTCCATGCTGAAGTATGGCTAAAAGTCTGAGTCAAAATGCATTCAAATATTTTAATTAAAAATTCATGTTGATATTTTTAAAACCAAATATTTTTAAGCAGTATTGCTTTAAAATCTACTTGAATTCAAAATGATAAGAAGAAGGAAGACAAGAAATAAAAAATACACAGAGTTTTGAGGTGGACAAAGGAATTATTTTGATCAACTGAATTGTCAACTGACCCGGAAGTTTAAATTCTGGCATGCTTAGTCATGTTTTATTAAGCAAGCTTCCCAGGCATGGGTATGTCAAAGTGCTGTATGCTGTTTACTATGCAATTGCATATGAAGAGGGATTGGAATTAGAATAAGAAAATGAAAAAGAGCCAATCATGACTGATTATGCTGATCTGTTCACAGATGGTCAACAAGAAATGGAGCATCGATCTCTAGTTTTGAATAATTTACATTATTTCAGAATGTGCAAGTGCTCATGGTTCCAAAATGCTATAACCCTTGGGGATTAAACCAACAAGAAAAGAGGGAGGTAAAGAAGACTAGAAGTTAATAGCATTTTGATTATCTCTTTGTGATCAGATGGAAATTTTCCTCTACTTCAGTTGAATGGTCATTTTGAAATTTTAAAGCTCCAGACGTCATTTCACTTTTACCTCTGCTGTAGCAATGACACCATTATGTGATACCTCTTCAATTCTCCTAAGAAGAAAGAAGAATTCTGTGGGATACTACCAGGCTGGGGTCTCTCTCTGATATGAAGTGCTTATTTAATTGTGAAAACCAGTTCCTACTCAGTGATGTTTATCAAGAGAGCTTAGTTAAGCAAGGATCTTTCTGCTCATGTTTTGGGTAGGCAAACATTTAAAAGAAAGAAGTGAATATCAGGTCACTAGCACCATAATCATACTCCTTTCCAGTCCATTTGACTGGATTATGATATAGGATTTTTTAGGTTGATTACTCAGCATATTTTTCTATGTGCCCTCCCCTTACCCCCAGTGGACTTGAAAAGTTGAAACTGATATCAGGAGTAATATATACTGCAGAGAAGAGAGACATCATACAGTAGGTGAGGAAAACTGGTTTTCCCATCTGTGCCATCTTTGATGATCCTATTCTCTTGTATTGGCATTATTTTTATTATGGGCCCATTTTTCTTTGTCACAGTTATTATTGACTGTGACCAGCCTTTCCTTTGGTTAATGAGTTTCCATTTTGTGCAGTAAATGAAAAACCTCTGTTGTATCATAAGTGAGTCTGTTTATGATCCAGAGCCTGGAGACTCAGAAGGCCTATCTCAGATCCACTCTGATAAATGTGACAGATGCAAATATACAAACATAGACAGTGATATATGAAACAGATTTTTCAGTATGTGCAGCAACCTTACTCTTAAATACACTTGGTAGGTTATACACTGAGCTTTCCCTGACAGTTTTCAGGCAAGCAAGAAACCACCTAGACAGTATGAATGACAGGGTAGAAGGAGACATATTAAAGTGAGTATATTTCAGGGTACGTATGGAATGGTACAATGGTTTGGGTTGGAAGAGACCTTTAAGATCATCTAGTTCCAAACCCCCACCACACTTTCCACTAAAACAGGTTACTCAAAGCCCTGTCCAACTTGGCCTTGAATGTCTCCAGGCAAGGGGAAGCTTCTATTTCTCTCGGCAGTCTGTTCCAGTGACTCACTACTCTCAAACAGCCCATATGATCCACATACAATCTTGTAAGCAGCCTATGAGATCCATAGATTGCTGCTGCTCATATATGCTGAAGGACTGGTGGCTTCTAGGATGAATAATCAGGTTCTGAGTTTTTTTATGTTTGCACCTCTGGTCTGAACCTAAGCTGTTCCTGACTTGAAACTATTACAAAAACAGTACTAGTATATGAAATGGGTTGTTTCCACCAGTTTTCTGGCAATATCCTTCCAGATATCCTTCATAATAGGCCTCACTGCTATACTGTGATGAGCAATAAGAGCACAGAAAACCAGCAGATGTCTTCAACATGTGTTTCTTTCTTCTGGGTTGTTTGGGCAGGCAATAGCATTGCAGAGTGCTGAGTAGTTATGTTGTTGTAGTTTGTGGTGGTGCAGCAATCACAGTAGCTGTGGATGCGAAGTAAATTAGTTGTTCTGGGTCAGGAAAAAGACTTTGCTGTGATGAGGTTCACCTCAAGGAAGCTTATCTCTTGAAAAGCTTCCACACAGTCTACACAGATCGAGGAGCTGATGCTATACAACAGGTTTATTAAGGGATAATATTCTAGTCATACTCCAGGACTTGGGTATCTGAAACTTGTTCATAATCCTGTATGATGTAAGGATAAAAGTTAAATACCAAATTTTTTCTTTTTTTTTATTTTTTTTTTTTTTTGGGAAGAGGAAACAGAATGTCTAAATTAACCAAAGGAAAGAGATGGGTATTTGTCTGTTTCTGAAAAATTCATTGATCTCTAGATATTACTGGTCTCTCCAATTTAGAAATGAGTAATATATTTCATACTGTCTTCAGGATGCACCTGATGAAATACCATAGTGCTTCCAAGACCTAAACCTCTCTGTGTATTGGTCTATTCGAATGCTGGAGAAAGGATTTCCAATATTGACAAGAATCAAGGGATTTTCCCTTTCAGGGAAGAAAAGTAAGGACACCATGTTCAAGTGCGAAATGTGAAACAGAATAAAATTGAAAAGCAACAGAGGAGAGCAATCATCCTATGCAATTCTTTCATTATAAGCATCAGTGAACAGCAAAGCTGATGAGAACATTCAGCGTGCATTTACCAATAAGTTACCAAACTTTTTCTAAGTTTGAGAGATATGTGCCTGTCACTCTGTGGGCCTCACTTGAAAGGGGCTTTTGCATAAGGAGGAGCATGAAGACTGGAAAAGAAAGCATGACCTTAGGTATCACAAAATTTGATTGCAAAGCACGTTGAATGTCTCCTGCCAGAAGGACAAAGTCAAAGTAATGAGAAAAGGATTTGATTAACAGCACATTGACTGACAAGAGTATTACCCATGTCATGCTATAGACCACTCAGTGTGATCTCTTAAAGTAAGAAGAAAAAATTTTACAGACAGATCCAGGAGTTTATGAACTTGAGAATGCAAAACCAGTTTTTCATAGGACATCATCATCTAAACTAGAAAAGCCCTTAAGACAGAAAATAATCTATTCAATGATGAAAAAAAGTGGCTCAAGTTTTAATAGAGAGGAGGAAAAATACCATAGTCAGAATTTTTTTCCCACCTGTGAAGATTTACACACTGGGAGTGAGTAGAGGTATAGAGGCTGGTCTAGTCATGATCTCTCAAGTATGTTAGAGGTCAGAACTGTTAACAACAGGCCCATGTAAATAGGCACAGAAAAAGCAAGGCAAAGAAGAAATCAATGCTTCATTTCATGACAACTTTGATGCTTCTAAATTCTATTTTTGCTGCTCTCTGTCCACTCTTCAATGTATTGCCCAAAGGGTATTGGATTGAAAACTCCATTTTCAGTTGGAAGTGGGAAGATTTTAAATTCAGGTAATTTTAGGCTCCCTTCCTTCATAAGCTCCATCAGAAATGCTCTCTCCATAGAGCTTTGAATGTGTATTTCAGCAGAAGTACATTTTGTTGAGATAAGTGCTCTGCACAGATTCTGCTAGAGTTTAGGCACTGCTGCATGGTATGTTGCTGAACTTCATGACTGCAGGATGCAGGGCAAAAGTTCCTTTGCTCTGATAAATGACATTCATATGATAAAGTAGGACAGTTGTCATTGAAGGTCTGTGTTTAGCTAAAAGCAGCCAAGGTCTGTGCCAAAGACAGTTACACTCCCTTGCAAGCTTTTCCTCTCTGTGTGAAAGTCTTGGGTGAATTATTTTTAATCACACACCTCAGTTTGCTGTCCCAGAAGGGTGAATTTTCATCAAAAGCATTGATCCTTTCTTTCATAAAAAGCTTCAAAACCAGTGGCTGTGCTTTCCAGTGCGTCATGAAACATGAGATGTTGTTCCATGAAGCACCTGAGTGCATCCCACTTTACAGTATATTCTGAACCTGCTGAAAAGTGCTGGTTTGCTAAATCTTTGAATGCAATATTTCCTTCCTGCAACTGGTGCTCTGTCAGTATCTAATGTCTCTTTCTTCATCAAAACCCCTAAGCTGCCATTTCTTATGAACAGTCTAAGTTTTGTGTTAGATTATGTCTGGCATAAAGGTGATATCATATTGTCCAGGCTTCAGAGAGTTCCATTATTTAGGATTATATAATCCACAAGGAGGAAGACAGAGGAAAAAAAACAGTCTACTGAATAATAAAATAAAATAACATTAAAAGAAATATATATATATATATATTTTTTTTTTCTAAATAGGCCAAGCCCTTTGCTCATAAGCTGATTCTCTGCTGTGAAAGCTAAAGCAAGTAAAAATACAGCATCTCATTTTTCTAATAAGGTTGCCCTTTCTTCCTTGTAACTATGACTTTTTTAACAGGTCTTGTAAGATGGTAGGGCCCTGGTGCCTCTTCTGTGGGATAAATCTTACCCTGCTGAGACAGCAAGGACAAGCGGCTGAGTACACTCAAACAAGGAGGGTTTCTGATTGTCCAAGAATGGAATGAGAAAGTGTTTTAAACACAAAAATACCAGAGGAGGTACATACTTGGATGTGGCTCACTGTTACAATCTTTTATTAAACATAATAACTGAGACAAAGTCAAACGATTAAACGAGGAAAATAAACATAAGAATGAATTAAGTGCCAAGTGTCATTTTGCGAGCTTATAACATGTATTTACAGACATTTTCTTGGCAATAATATGAAGCTAAAACCACACTGGTGACTTGATGGAGCCCTGAAGTCTACAAACTAGAAGCCTGCAACTGACTGGAACAAGAAGCTAAATTAATTATCAACTGCTGTTCCTAATCCAGCAGCAGCCATTGATCTGATCTTCTTTCTTGAGATTTTGGTGGTTTTGTTTGTTTGTTTTATTTTTTTTTGCCTTTTTTTTTTCTTTTTTTTTTTTCTCTATTTAATTCTGATGTAAGGTCACATTTGTCACATTTACAATAAAAGATTATTTTCTCTTTTCAAAGCTTTATTTTCTGTCAGTGTCCCACAAACAGTACTTGAGTAAAGACAGAGACAAAGTGTTTAGCAGTTTGCCAGAAGAAATGAATATATCATGTTTAAGTAAATAGACTGGGCATTTAATATCCTGCCTCTCTACTCTGCTCTCATGAGATCTCACCTGGAGTACTGTATGCAGTTCTGGTGTCCTCAACATAAAACGCTTATGGAACTGTTGGAACAAGTCCAGAGGAGGACCATGAGGATGACCAGGGGCTGAGGCACCTTCCATATGAAGACAGACTGAGAAAGTTAGGGCTGTTCAGCCTGGAGAAGAGAAGACTGCGTGGACACCTCATAGCAGCCTTCCAGTATCTGAAGGGGCCTATAAGGATGCTGGGGAGGGACTCTTCATTAAGGACTGTAGTGATAGGACAACTGGTAACGGGTTCAAACCTAAACAGGGGAAGGTTAGATTGGATATAAGGAAGAAGTTCTTTACTGTGAGGGTGGTGAGGCACTGAAATGTGTTGCCCAGAGAAGTTGTGAATGCCCCATCGCTGGTGGTATTCAAGGCCAGGGTGGGCAAAGCCTTGGGTGGCATGGTTTAGTGTGAGGTGTCGCGGCCCACGGCACGGGAGTTGGAACTACATGATCTTAAGGTCCTTTCTAACCCAACCCATCTATGATTCTATGATTCTATGCTCTACATTTCTCTTCTAGCTGACACTGATTATAAATAACTTTTAAATAAAAAGAAACAGAGGAACTAAAAATTATAGAAGATGGCAGGCTAATTCGTTCTCCACCTAGAAAGGTATTTATGTCACATATCCTACATGTGCTTCTCATTCTGAGGTATGCTTCAGAAGTAAATGATATTTTAAAAATTAAAGGGAGACAATTTAGGGAAAAGCAAATTTGGTAAGATCCAAACAAAAAATCATCCCTCTGGTCCCCTCTTTCACCCTCTTCCAATAATGAAGGTAGTCAACATAGCAAGAAATTGGATTTCTGACCCTGCTCCCTTTGAAGTCAGTGAAAAAATTCCTGTTAATTTTTACAGAAGTAGGCTCAGAGTTTTAATTTACAGTGTCTATTTCACAGTGGAATTCATAATTGTCTCAGCAGCACACCTCTGTGCTGCCAAAATCCATTGAGATGCTTTGCACTGTCATCCAACAGAGTGAGTTGAGCTCATTTAAGCTTTGTTAACTGTTAGCAAAACATATAGGCTAGATGCTTTTCAAATGCTAAAATTTGTGACTTCCCCTCTTTTCTCCTTTTACCTTGGTAAAATAAATGATGTCCTCTAGGTATTCTTAGCAAACAAGATCTTTAAGCATACCCTGTATATTGACTGAGTCCTCAAATAATTAGAAGGAATAGCATCCACCTTTCTAATGTCATGTCTTTTCAGAGCTCAAGGACTTGGCTATACACAGGTCCTGTATAAAAGACTTAAAACTAGAATAACCACGTTTAAACAGTGCTGTCACATTTACTGCAACTTGAACAAGTTTAATCCTCCCTTGAAGTGACTTAGCTTGTGCCCCTTTGTAAACTAAACTAAGCAACTCAAATAAGTGATAAACTGGTTGAACTATATCATGTTTAACTGGTGCAAATTTACTTGCATTGGTAACAAGAATAGAAATTTTAAGCACATAGGAGCTTTGAGAGACTGCAACTCGTGCATGGAAAAGAGTGATACAGTTGTAGAACTGTTTAGGATGGAAAATACTTTTAAGACCATTGAGTCCAATCATTAAACTAACGTTGCCAAGGCCACCAGTAAAGCATATCCTAAGCACCACATCTAACATCTTTAAAATACCACCAGGAATGGTGACTCAACCATTTCCCTGGCCAGCATTTTTCAATGTCTGACAACCCTTTCAGTGAAGAAAGTTTTCTTACTATCTAATCTAAACCTCCCCTAGCACACCTTGAGGCCATCATCTCTTGTCCTACCACTTGTTGCTTGGGAGAAGAGTTGCTACAAACCCCTTTTCAAGTAGTTATAGTGAGCAATAAGATTTCCCTTGAACTTCCTTTTCTCCAGGCTAAACAGCCCCAGTTCCCTCAGTTGCTCCTTATGACACTTGCGCTCTAGACCCTACACTAGCTTGTTAGAAAAACAGAATCATATAATAGGGTTGGAAAGGACCTTAAGATCATGTAGTTCCAACCTTCCTGCCATAAGCAAGAACACCTCACACTAAACCATGCCACCCAAGGCTCTGTCCAGCCTGGCCTTGAATACAATCAGAGATGAAACATTCACAACTTCCCTGGGCAACACATTCCAGTGCCTCACTACCCTTACTGTAAAGAACTTCTTCCTCATATCCAATCTAACCTTCCCCTGTTTAAGTTTGAGCCCATTACCAGTTGTCCTATCACTACA
>JASSUY010027208.1:25406-36534 GCA_032466535.1 Forpus xanthops | reverse complement strand
CAAAAATCCAAAACACAGTGCTCACCAGCTACTGCTTAAAGAAAAAAAAATAACTGCTGCTGCTGAACCCATGACAGTTGTTTTCTAGGATTTGTATTAAAATCACATTCCCCTTCATTATCAAGTAAGAAGTTAGTTTTCCAGGGGAAATAGCTGCTAGCAAACCAACCCTTTACAAGCATTTCTGTTTGATATACATAATTAATTCTTAATATATTTGATATTGTTTTCCAATTAGGAATAATTAATTTGTCCTGGGATTTTAGTGGGGATAATTTGGTGTTGGTTTAGTTTGTTGAATGTTTTTTTGTTTATTTATTTTGAAAGATTATTTTTTTAATTCCAAGGATTCTGGGAAAATATTGTTTTACAAGTGATCCATTCTTATGGCAAAAAAAAAAGTCCACCTGATCCTGAGTACAGGGATCTTAGTTGTGCTGGTATAAGTGTAGTTAAATGGTAGCTCTTTACTCACTTCTTTGTCATAAGTATTTGCAGAGGTGTAATGAACTATGTCCTTTAGATGGGGTTTCAGTTGCATATTAATGTTTTCCTTGCACTACATTGGTAAATAAGAGTTGCAGTTTAATAATCTATGTTCATCCTTGTAGAATAAGCTAAGAAACGGGTGCAGAAAGCCCAGAAAATACATAGCTGAACGAACTCCCCTAAAAGTAGAAACAGTTTTGAATTACTGATTTGTCCCCTTTTACTCAAGTTGGCTATTGAATTTCTTACCACCACTCATTGTGCAGGAAGTTCTGTGAATGGTTGCATGTTGATGTGGATTAGGGAGCTAAAATAACTGTCAATTTATGTTCCAAGGTTTCCACTGCCATTAATTTCTTTCTCTGTAGTTCTTACCTCTGCTGAACTTTATGGATCTGACTACTTTCATTAAGAAATTGTGTGTATGTGATCTTCTGGATTTTGAGCATGAGTTTTGAAAGATTTTATAAATTAATCGTTAAAGTAAATATAGAAACCTGCTAACATTTATCATTGATTTGCATATTTTCTACCAACAGACACTATTATTCTCCTAATGACTAAATCATTCATGTTGCAAGTTTATAAAAATACGTGACTGTCATGGGTTCAGCAGCAGCAGTCATTTTTCTCTTTTTGGTTTTCAGCTTGGGAACAGTGCTGATAACACCAGTGTTTATAGTTATGGCTTAGAATGTTTAGGCTGGCCAAGGACTTTCTGAGTTTCATGCTCTGCCAGGGAGGAGGGGAAGCTGAGAGGAGGCCGGGTGGAAGCAGAGACAGGGCACCTGACCCAAACTGACCAAAGAGGTATTCCATATCACAGCACATCATGTCCAGGATGTAGAGACGGAGAGCAGAGACCTGGAAGGGTGGGGGGACATTGCGTGGTCAGATTTGGTATGAGGTGATGGGGGTGCACTGCATGGTCAGACTTGGTATCAGGTGATGAGGGGGGTGCACTGCTTGGTTGGGCTGGGTGGAAATTAGTTGGTGAGTTCTTGTATTCTTTCCTTGTATTTACCTTGTCATTATTATTACTGGTGGTAGCAGTAATGATTTGTGTTATACCTTAGCTACTAAACTGTTCTTATCTCAACCTGTTGGAGTTGCATTTTTTTGATTCTCCTCCCCATCCCCCTTGGGCTGGGGAAGAAAGAGGGGGGAGTGAGTGAGAGAGCAACTGCGTGAGTTTGAGGGGCTTAAACCGTGACAAAATGTCAAATACTATTTTTTCTTATTTTAATCTCAGACATACAGATGCATCCCAAATGACTCCTAAATGACAGAAGACAATCGATGCATGTTGTCTTCCATTTTGCTGGAAAACTGTTTTAAGCTAGAATAGCTTTCATTAAAATTTTATCAGTCTAACACATAAAATCACTTGACTGAATTAACACTTCAGTTAACAGTTTCTTGATTTTGTTCAGGTCTTTGAGTATGGCCATAGGAAAGCCTTTGTCAGTTTTCAACTTCCTTTCATTTTTCTTAGATATGAGTGTCAATGTAAATCAGTTTGAAAATGAAATTAGTAACAGACTCCCTAACAGTATTTCCTTCTGTTGTAATGGCATGTTCCAATTGCTTATAATATACTGATTCTTGGTGATGTGGGGTTCAGTGACAGAAAACAGACTCCAGAAAAAAAAAGTTCAGCTATAGAGAATTCCCTGTAAATTCTTCAGGGAACTTTCCTTTCTCAAAAGTTTGACATTTAGATTGACATATCATTGCTTCATTTCTAGATGCACCACTCAGAAATGCCTTCAAAGTTTTAGGAGGTTAGCCTGTAAAGTAGTTGAGCTCTTAAAACTTATTAAAAATTGAATTTGCCAGTACTCCTAAGATGTTCATCTTTTCTTATATCAGAATCTATCATGGAAAATAGATGAGAACGTTGTATCTTTTTGAAATTTGGCAATGTTTTCAGCATACACTACCGGCAGATAATAACTTCGTCTCTTATGGCTGCTTACATTACTTTTTAAAGGATCTTGTTGTTAATTGCTTGAAACTTTGCCAAGCTGTAACAGGTTGAGCTGGAATTTTACGCTTAAAGAAAAGCACAATATGGATTCCTCATTTCCTGTATGCTAAATGCAGCAGGGGCCTGTGGGAAAAGTATGCAATCAAATAATTAAACAATCTGCCGCAAAGCATACGCCTAGGGAGAGGATTTGAGGGCAGCATATAGCTTTACTTCTGCTTCTTCCATCCTTTCAACACTTGACTTGTCTTTATTTTGTGCTTAAAAAGGTATCATGTTACGTCACTTGTTTGCGAGTGCTGACATAGTGAAAAAAATGCATGTATATTGGTATCTTGAATGTGATCGTGGGTTTTGGAGGGTGCTCATGTTCTTTTGGGATTTATTTCCTGTTTGGATTTTTTTTTTTTTATTTTTTATTTTTTTTTTTAATTTGGCCTCTCTTTTTTGGAGGATTTTTTTAGTTTGGCCCTAACCAGCAGTAGAATGACTTGAGTACTTACTTACTTATTTGAGTATGTAATGAGATATCCAAGACCAGTGCAGGAGTGCAGAGCACTCTGTAGATCCTTGAATTAGAAATCCTGGTCTGCTAGATTTACAGGCCTACACTCCTTTTTGAGAAAACTGTCTTTGCTCATAAAAATCATGTTGGCCTCCCTTAGCCTTGACTCAGAATGACTTCTGACTCTACGTCACACTATTTTTGTCTTTAGGCTGTGGTTTCATCATTTTGCATGTGCTGCACCCTAAGTCCTGAAACTCAGACTTATGAGGCACATTTTGCCTGGGATCCCTCTTCTCTCAAGACGTAGGAAAAAAAAAAAAAAAAGATAATAAAATATCTAACTGGCCTTGTCCATTTTTATTTCATCAAATCCTTCATAGTTCCTCCTGCTTTGACTTTTTTGGGGTATGGTAGTTGGCTTCAAGCTTGAATAAAGAACACTCATCCTTCTATCTCTCCCTGATGCTCTCAGAGCTATTCTGCATTCTGGGTAATGCAGAACTAGGGCCAGTGACTCACCTGGAGTCAGCCTTAGCCAACCTCTACTTGGGTAGGTCCTTCAGGGGTGGCACTGGGTAAACTGTGACTTCATGATTTTGAGAAGATACTTAAGTATTTATTTGGAATTAATCGACTGGTTAGATGATGAAATCCTGGCTCTCTTGTAGGCATTTTCAGTCTGTCATCGGCTTGGGCAAGGGCACATTTCTACCTAAAGACCTTCGGAAAAAGCTGTGTAGATGCAGGGTATGAATCTGAAAGTCACTGTTCTTCCAATTACATACTTGTTTGATGTTGCTTATTTTCAACCTTTGCTTCTTGGAGGGAGAGCCTGTCTTTCTCTGTACACCAAATTCTTCCTCAGAAACCTCAAGTCTACAATTATCTATACCACAGTGTGTGGCTTTCTGACATCTCATTCATCTGTTGCTCTTCAGCATTGCCTGCCTCAGCCTTTCACAGTAAAGGATTTCACTTTGAAAAATGTCCAGTTTCAGTCATTGCATATGCGACTTGTAAAGACTAGCAATTTTAAAATTATGGATGGTATATTCTAATTTAAACAAGTTGCAGCAGATGTGCTAATTTGACTACATTCAGAGATTTTTAATCTTTTTTTAATGTCTCTCCCTCCCATACAGTTTCAGGACTGTTTTCTCAACCTTTCCTAGTTTAAAAAAATCTAGGTTCTTAATGTATTATGATTAAATGCAACCATGTTCTGTACTCTCCCTGCCATTCCCTGCTGTGCAATGTAGACTGAAGGAAAAGAAGTAACTTTTCTACAGCAGAGGTGATAAAACTTGTGTTGCTTTGAAACTTTTGAATGAAACTTAGCAGCTGTAGATCTCTTTTGCAATTCTTTCCAACAAGACTTTCATCTCAACAATGCTCTTTCAGCTCTAACAAGGCAATTACTCAATCTCCTCACTTGAGCCTCTGTAAGGCGTTCTCTTTCTCTGTGTGTGTCACTGTAGGTGTTCAAAGTACTTTATCCTTTTCAAATCAAAAATTATGGAAGTCTTGAGAAATTTTGAACATTCTCACTAGCATTCGGCGTTTGTTTTACCCTCTAGGAGAGGCCTATATGAGAATGAGCCGTCTGCCAGAAGCAGAGCACTGGTACGTGGAGTCACTGCGATCCAAGAGCGACCACATCCCAGCCCATCTCACCTATGGAAAACTGCTAGCCCTGACGGTGAGTTAATCAGCAGCTTCTAGGAGCTGGTCCCAGGCCCGTAGAGTAGGTGAGGTAGAGGGATGGGAAGACTTCCATCTAAGAATTGCTTATGACCTATTTATCATACCATTTCAGTTATTAGGGTTTTTGACAGCATTTTTTTTTGTGAAACATTGCATCCACTCCTGAAGTATTGCCACCTCTGTGCTATAAGAAAACACTTATAATAAAGTAGGAACTTTATAATAGATAGTGAGGAGTTCTTAGTTTGAAAAAGCCTTTATTATAAGTAGTTTAGATCACAAGTTATGATATTAATACAAAAAGATACTTAGTGTTTTACCTAGGATTGTTATAGCAGCCTATGACAGAGCTAGGGGTGTCATCTATACAGTTACATGTCTCATGCTTTGAATTTACTTACTTCTTTAGGACTACATCTTGGAGAATGTGAGAAGAACTACTCAACTATTAAAGGACTGGTTCTAAAAAAATTAGAATTGGACTTTTTCATTTCTTTAAAATTTACTTTACCATTTGAGTAACATAACAAGGCAACATCTTGATGACAAAGTAGTTAGAGATGACAAAATTTTTCAGGTGGTTACTTCATTTGTGAAGAAAAAAGTTCATTAATCTTTGATCTGTTGAAATTTGGCTTTTATTTCATTTAGGTCTTTCAGCTACAGTCTGTATATATATTGTATATATATATGTATTATAACGGATGATGAAGAGATTTGGCAGTAGAATATGGATTTTTGTCTCGTTGGAGACAGGTGGGGTTTGAGCAACCTGATCTAATGTAAGATGTCCCTGCCCATGGCAGGTGGGTTGGAACTGCATGATCCTTAAGGTCCCTTCCAACCCAGATCATTCTATGATTCTATGTTGGTCACTTATTAATCACTTCCGCAGCCTACTACCTGCTCAGTGTTTCACATTAAATGAATTTTGTCTAGTTTGTCGTATACTGAACTGTACTATTATTTCCCATTGCAAATGTATGATTGCTGTAACTGACATACTTCCTGGAAGTCTACATAGACTTCCTGGAATATGGTAGCATTAGAGCTGCAACCTTTGGCATAGTTTATTCTGCCCATACCTAATATGAGGTATTACTGTGATTTATTCTTCTGTTAAACTTTGCTACCTAGGCTCACGATCATTTTCTCATAGCGTGCATATTTAGAAGAGAGAAAAGCCTACTTCGGTTGCTTCATCTGTTATGGGAGGGATGTTGTAGAGGTTTCTTTCCCCCTATCTGTTGAACCGAACCTTCATACTTGTTGCAATCCTCTTTCTGAATGTAGGTGCTAAGACAAAACCGTTGATAACACTTTTTTTTCAGAAGAGATATGTGAGATGGATGATGAAGTGACAGGTGGAAGTGGGTGCTAAGATAGAAAAGCTTTCTCTGTCAGTGAAATTTTTGGGTGAGGGAGGAGAGGAGAAAGTTTTCAGACAAGTTCCTAAGTTCCAGCCAAAGGCAATTCTAGTATAAACCCCCCAGCAGTAAAGTCAAACCTGTAAAGTTCACAAATTCAGCTAAATTTTACTTCCTGACATAAATTCCAATGAAGTGGCTTAATCTTAACCCCAGCTTTTCTGCCTCCTCAAATCTCTTGCAAGTATTAATGCTTACTAAAAGCAGCATTACATAGAATAATAGAATCATTGAGGTTGGAAAAGACCTGTAAGATCTCAAGTCCAACCGTTAACTAACACTAGTCCTCTGCTAAACCATGTCCTAAGTACCATGTCTACACATCCTTTAAATACTTCCAGGGACGGTAACTCCGCCACTTCCTTGGGCAGCCTACTGCACTGCTTGACAACTCTTTCAGTGAAGAAATTTTTCCTAATATGTAATGTTAACCTTGCACAATTTGAAACCATTTTCTCTGGTCCTATCACTTGTTACTTGGGAAAAGAGACCAATACCTACCTCAATACAACATTCATCTTGCTACAACCTCCTTTCAGGTAGTTTTAGAAAGTGATAACGTATCCCATGAGCCTCATTTTCTCCAGGCTAAACAACCCCAGTTTCCTCAGCCTTATAAGGCTTGTTTTCTAGACACTTCAGCAGCTTCGTTGCCCTTCTTTGGACATACTCCAGCACCTCAATGTCTGTCTTGTAGTGAGGGGCCCAGAACTGAACACAGTGCCAAGTACAGGGGGATAATCACTGTCCCAGTCCTGCTGATCTCACTAGTTCTGATACAAGCGAAGATGCTGTTCGCTTTCTTGGCCAGCTGGGCACAAGCTGGCTTACGTTCAGCCAGCCGTCCGTCAGCACCACCCGGTCCTTTTCCACAGAGCAGCTTTCCAATCACACTTCCTCAAGCCTGTAGCACTGTATGGGGTTGTTATGACCCAAGCGCAGGACCCAGCACTTTGCCTTGTTGAACCTTATACCATTAGCCGCAACCCATCAATCCAGCCTGTCCAGATTCCTTTGCAGAACCTTCCTACCCTTAAGCAGATCAATATTTCTGCCCAACCTGGTGTCATCTGTAAATTTGCTGATGATGCACTCAATCCCTTCATTGGATAATTGATAAAGATATTACTGATAAATATAGTACTGAGCCCTGGGGAACACCACTTGTGATCGGGTGCCAACTGGAGTTAACTCCTTTCACCAAATTTAATCCCTTCATGCCAGCCTGGATACCTGGACAACCTTCTTATATCCTTCATTTTCTTTGCTTTCTCATAAAGAACAGTGAGGGGAACCTATATGCAGTGTGTAGATTAGAGATGTGCAAATTTGCTTGCTGGTTACAGCAAACTGTCCTTTCCAACCTTTCAGCAAAAGCTTTGCAGAGGGCTCAGAACTGCACAGAATATTCAAGATAAGGCCACGTCAATGCTGAATAAAATGCACTCAATAAAAGCACATCCTTTTCTAAGTTATTTCCTTCATAAACTTCCATGTATTCCCAAGAAAGTCTTCAAAGAAAACAAATTTTTGTTATGTCTGTGCAACATCCTCAGTAAAGTTTGCTTCCTGAATAACTTTAAAGATACATTTGTAAAACTCATAATGTTCAGCTTGTAATAACTGTAATTTACATTGACACAAAGCAAACAAACAAAACACAAACTAAAAATAGCTGCTAATTTCTCATTGGTAATTAAGATACACAAGTGGTATAGTTCTAATTTGTATGCAATATAACCTTAAGATTAAAAAATTACTTATTAGTATTAAAATTATTAATTTTTTATTATTACTTTATTTAAAATATTTGTCTCAAAGGCTTATTAGCTCTTTTGGGACACAAGAAATGCCAGGTGGGTTTGACATGCTGCTGTATATGCAGAATAAACCAGATCAAATGAAGAGCTCCAAAGGAACACCTAATGAATTTGCAGTCATCATACCTAATATCATAACTCACAAGTATTTCATAACCCCGATATTGGATAATATTATATGTTAATATCTAAAAATTATAGCTCAGTAAGCTACAATTTTCCTGAGAATATATTAGAACAGCATAATTAAGTGGTTGAAAAGCATGATTAGTAGCTCAGCTAGTAGAATAATTGGAAAATACACAGTTTTCTGGGGCTCAAGTTTGTGCTTTCTATATTATTTTTTAAAAATAGCATGTAGCTCTTTAGGGGTGCAGTGCTTTAACGTTGTGTGTTTTTCACATCTTTAACTTGTTAAGCAACATAAATTACTCAAGAAATTTACTTGTTAATGTGACATATTAGTTGACCTAGCCAATCTCCTGGCAACACAGGAGTTTGGAACTACAGCATCTGAACCTAATCCCTTGCTTAGGTAATTTACTTATGTATCACAAAGAAAAGCATAATTTTTGTGAAAGGCTTTAAAATTGCATGGCTCCCAGTTCTAGGACAAAAATGAGTCTGTCAAAAATGACAGTGCCATTTGAGGCCTTGAGCATGTGCTCATTCATTGTCCATTTTATGGCAGAACTTCTAGAAGAGAAAAGGTTGGCTTTCATGCTAAAAAGAATTAATTTCTCAGTAATGCTCTTAGTTTTTTTTTTTTTATTATTATTCTCCTGTCACTTTAGTCTTAAAGAGAAGACTAAGAAACTCTTACTCTTAATGACTGGCTTCTCTTCCATGGGGCAGCGAACAGTTGTTATAGTAGCACACTAGTCTGAGAAGCTTTATTTCAATTACAAATAAATCTGGTTTGCATTTTAGTTTTATCTGTCTTGAGTGAACTTGAGCCCACAAACCACCCCTCATAGCTTGCAGTAGTGCAAGCTATAATTGCCCAAATACTTAAGGATAGCCCCATATTGTAACATTTAGTGTGTTGCACCTAGGAATTATAGCTTTGCTGTATTTCTTTGGAAAAAATTGCACAGTTTTTTCTTGCATTTTACACAGAACCACACAGTGCTGTTAATCTCCTATTTTTTACTGGCTTGGAAAATCACCCAAAGTGCTGTAAGAAAAATTTACTTTGCCTTGTAAAATTTTTGTGTTACAGTTCCAAACCATATTAAATTCAGTAATAATCACCCTAGAAGATTCCTTAAAATGTAAAATGTTGTTGGGGCTTTTTTTTTGTGTTTTCTCCAAAGTGGGCTGGGGAAAAAGAAGATGTAGACATGATAGAGACTTGCAGTGTTTTGGATTAAAATAAAAGAAACAGGATTGGGACATTCAAGTATCAACACTGAAGTTAAATGCTTTTTTTAAGTTTTGAAATACTCCCTCCTCAGTGGGTGGCCGTATTTTTGCCTACAGTTGTTTGTTGCTTATGTTCCTGACAAAAAGAAGACCAGAGTGGTATCCTGCCATTTTTGGAGAGTTGAAAAATTACTCAAGAGTGCCACTATCAAATACCCTTCTGTATTCAGTAATCATGCAATAATTAATAGACTAATTCAGCATTTACTATTTCTCTAATTACTTGCTGCTAATGTTCCAGTACAGAAAGGAAATTGGATTTATGTTGAATAATCCTGTCTTAATGCCATTTTTTATGTCACTGGTTGATTACTGCACTTCTGTCTCTAGATTTACACAACTTATAAGAAAGCAGGGATGAGGTAGAACAGTCATGATATCAAAAGAATCATGGCTACTTTTTAGACATATCAATTGAAATGCTGTATGTTAAGTTTAGGTATCGTTTTTTCAGAGCAGTTTATCCCTTATTTTAGTAATGAATTCCTTTAAAGCAACAACAAAATATTTTTAGTAATGCTTATTTGGGAATGATAAATAAATGCTTACACATACAGAAATCTTTAATTTATGAAAAGACATTTTCTGAATGAGCCAATTTAATTAGATCATCAAGTCTATCAGATATTTCATTTTTGGAGGCTGAATCCCTTGGCTATTAGTACTGCTTCAAGGAAAAATATTTTAATGAAAATTGGTTATTTCAGTTAAACTCCCATCACAACAACTTATAAATGACATTAAATCTTTGAGATGGCCCGCTCTAGGGAATCAAGTTAAGCCAAGCAATAGCCACTGCTACTTTTCAGTCATGTATTCAGTTTGTCTTTGGAGTCTGACGCAGCCAGTTTTTCTTGCCACTTGAGATCCCTTGAGGGTTAAAACTGATCCAGGCATGAAGTCTGGGTTTAGTTCTGAAATTTGCGAAATGACAGAAGCTATTTTCATTTTTGTTTCCAGTTTACAAGCAGTTTGCTTGTAGGGGGTAGGAGAGGTGAGTTTCCCTCTTCAATGTGAAAAGTCTATTGACTTCAGAACCATGATTCCTATTTTTTTTTTTTTGTTTGTTTGGTTATGTGATGTATCTGGGGCATTAACACCTTCAGGCTGAATGTCAGGATTTCCGAACTGCAGAAATATCAATAGCTGACATCTTTTGAGCTTGTATTTCTTCTGAAGTTGGCTGTGTGCCATAAGTATTGCATCCATAGATGTACTTTTCTGTCCCCTTAGGACATGTGTTTGGCTGCATGCCAAATGTAGCAGAATTAATTGTAAAACAGAGCATTTTAATTTCAATATAACATTTTCATGTAACTAGTTGGTAAATTACTCTGGAATAAGTACTTAGGCACATAACCTCTCACTAACCACCTTTAGGGATCTCGTCTTCTGTATCTTGTTTCTGACTTCCTGTAGAAAGGAAAAGGGAAGCCCTAAACTTCTCACTTTACTCAACATATATTTAAAGCTTGTTATAGAAAATATCACTGCCACAGGGTGAACTGTTTTCATGAAAGAAAGAGATCTTTCTGGTTTGCTACATGGTTGAATATAGCCACCAGTCACCTGTAATTACTCTGTGTGTAGTAATTTTTGTCAGTAATCATAGAAAAATGCATGAAATAAGCCAAATTTAGCTTAGAAGAAATTCATAGGTGTCGTGGTTTGAGGCCCCTCAAACAGTTCTGATAACACCAATGTTTATAGTTATGGCTTGGAGTGTTTAGGCTGGCCAAGGACTTTCTGAGTTTCATGCTCTGCC
>JASSUY010027208.1:0-23874 GCA_032466535.1 Forpus xanthops | reverse complement strand
GGTGAGATTCAGGTTTATTTGGCTGTGACCTTTTTCTGCCAGCCACTCTTTCACACAGCTATCCACGCTTCCCACAAACATGTTGAGGGAGGACTAATATAATATATTTAGATGGAAGCGAGCCACTTACATAAGGTACAAATGGAGGATTAAAATTAAACAGGACATCATGTTTTATTAATTGTACCAAGCTTATTTCTAAAAGTAAGTCACTGTATTACACAAACAGTATGCATAGACTCATGTATATGTGAGGACCCTGGTCCAGTTAAATGACTGGGAAGGAAAGCACCAGTCATGAACTCAAGGACAAGGGTATGTGAACATATCACACTGCACAATAATGAGAAGGTTGCCTCACATTTTATAAGTTAAAGATTAATACATAGTCAATTACTGTGTATCAGTAGATACAGATTTATACCCTAATTTCCTCCAGTCATCCAATTCTTGCTTCCACACACCAAGATTAATATGTAACACCAAACAGAATAATATTCTCATGTTCTTGAAGTTATTAGAGAGCTAAAACTTGAGGATCAGTATAAGTCACAATGTTGTTTCTCACTGTGATCATCTAAGGACATGAGAGAAGAAAACCTTGTTTGAAAAGAGAGCATCTTTTACAAGCTTACTGATGCTGAGTCCAGAGGAGGACCATGAATATGATCGAAGGGCTGGAGCACCTCTCCTATGAAGACAGGCTGCAAAAGTCCAGCTTGTTCAACCTGGAGAAGGGAAGGCTTAGGGGAGACCGTAGAGCTCCCTCCCAGTACCTAAACAGGGCCTACAAGAAATCTGGAGAGGCACTTTTTACAAGGTTGTATAGTCGGAATACAAAGGGGAATGCCTTTAAGCTGACAAAAGAGAGATCTATATTAGACGTAAGAAAAAAATTCTTCCTTATGAGGGTGGTGAGAATGATGAGGCACTGGCACAGATTGCCCAGAGAACCTGTGGCTGCATCATCCCTGGAAGTGTTCAAGGCCAAGTTGGATGGGGCTTTGGGCAACCTGATCTTGTATAACATCTCCCTGTCCATGGCAGGGGGGTTAGAAGTATATGATCTATGATTCTATGATGCTCTTTAAGGTCCTTTCCAACCCTAATCATTCTATGATTCTGTGATAATATGGGAAACAAAGGGTTTTGCAAGACTATAAACTCCTTCCAGCACAACTGTTTGGCCTTCTGGTGAAATATGTAGTGCTTATCATTACAAATCACTTCTAGTTACAACTCTTGCCTTGTGTGTATGCTTTTCTGGACCAGATGTTAAATTTTAGGAGTCATTGTTTCTCTTCCATGTTCAGCTATTTATATTTTATTATAATAAAGATGCGATAAAGGGGCAAGGTGTATCCCTGCTGCACAGGAGCTATAGAAACTGAGATAAATTTTGGACCTTTGATGTGAATAATACAAGTCCCACATGTTTCAGTGGTACTAGCATTTCATGTGCAAATTATGATGCAGGATGCTGACGTTGTAATTCAGAGTGAAGAAGAAAGAGTTATAGAAATAACAACAAAATGTGGGGAAAAACTAAAATCCATTTAGCTACTAAATACTAGATATTAAAGCTTTTTCTTAAGTATTAATATTTAGAGGAGAAATGGAGAGCTTGCATATGTCAGTGACCTCATTGTAAGATGTAGCTCTCTAGTTCCTGTTTCTTTAGTCCAGCTAAGTAAACTTTTGAGCACTTTATCACTAATTTGCACAGTATCGCACCATTTAAATAGTGGTTTGCTAGTCCTGATGCAACTTTTGTAAGTAAGGCAAAGGAACTGTTTATGAAACATATGTGCTGGTATGCAGCTACTTAAAGAAACTTGAAATTAAGTCACAGGTTCAGTTCAGAGCTTTTTACTATCCTTGTGTAGTCTCTCTGTGACTTTAAAATGTCCTAGAGAGGAAGAAGGAAATATGTAGCATAATAATTCTTTTCTTTATTCAGTGCCCACAGTTTAATCTATCTTCCATTAAGATATCTTTTCATAATTCAATTCTTTTTATTAAAAATGTGAATGCTTGTAAAAAAAAAACGATTGCGGGAAATGACACAAATTGAGTTCCCTATGTAATCACATTATTATCAGTTAAATTGGGCAAAATTATATTGTAGAGTGAAGTCTCTGCTCTGCCAGTTAAACCCTTACATCCTTGAATGATGAATATTTAAAAAATATAAAGTTGTTTTAATTTATAGAGACCACCTAGTTTGTTGAACCACCTTACTGGTTGCCACTGTGTCATCATAGTTTCCACAAGAGGGTTATTCAGAGCTGCTTAGCTGTGTTAATCTTTCCCAATTTTAGTAGCATCTCAGGATCCTTGGGCCTCCAGTAGCCTGAAGTACAACACCTGCCTCAACATGAATTTGGCAGAGTTTGCCAGCACGGTATGGAAAAAGAATTGAGGTGGATATGAAAGTGTAGTTTTATCTTCATTTTTTTAATATTTAGAGGATAAATACAGGTCTTCTACTAATGTATCAACTGCCCTTAGCTAGCTCTCTTTTGTTTGTCATGTTTGTCATACTAATCTTTTGTAGGAAAGCCCTATTAAGCACTACGTCTGACAATATTACCAAAGTCGGATCCATTGTCTTGATCTCTAGGAAAAAAAGCAGCCAAATATAAAACCCCTTGCAGTCAACTGCAAAGATCTGGTCTTAAAAATCAAGCTCCTGAATTCATATTTAAACAATTAACTGCCTTCCAAACCTGCAAGCAACCAACTAATCTTATTGGAAGTCTCATGATTTGTGGGTCATTTCTGAAAACCAGAACAACTGGTGTGCTAAATTATAAGTGATGTGTCAGTTGCTTTCACTTTTTTTCCTTTCGAATTTCATGGTGTTGCTGGAAGGTAGTAATCATGGGGAATTCAACTTTATTTAGACAGAGGGAGAATAAAGTTTTCCTTATTAATGGAAAACTGTTGAATATTTGTCCTCATTATAGGCTTTAGAATAAGGTCCAGATCCAGTAAGGTGAATATCACTGCAGCCTTCCAAAATCAATTATCGAAGTGTCTTCATTACGTTACTGTTTTTTTCTCCCCAGCAATGAGATTACCATTAATTATTTTATGATTCTGTCTTGTTGGTCTCTGCACTGAAAAGCCATAAATATGCCAGTGCATCTTTGCAGAGGATCTCCATTAGGGCTTTGGCTAGGACCACCCACTCATTTCTCCTGAGCAAACCAGTAGCTGTTAGATAGCACCTTTTCATTAGCTGCTGACCTGGACGGGATGTGAACTGGTGACCAACAGGTGAAAGGTATTTCATATCCCATTATTAACCCTCAGAGCCATCAAGTCTTTCCGTTAAAACCTTATGAGTAACTTTTCTATCCTTCAAATATGTCTGCTATCATGCAATTGTAAACTTACTTTTTGCTTTGTAAAATTGCCAGAGCATGTGGTTGCTCATATACAACTGCACACCCTGCTGCTAGAAATTGGGAGGTTTCCAGAGGCTCTCAATGCCTGCATTTGTATGGGTCACGTAACAGTGAACATGCACACAAAATGCTTTCCTGCCCCAAATCGTTATTTTTCAGCTGTTTAAACAATTACTTAGATTTTCTTTAAAAGTTGGAATTTTATTCCCTTATGCCATGTGTTTAACATGGAAAACATACAGTGGAAAGGGAAGATGACAGGGATTGCTATCTTTAACTACACAGTGTATACGTTATGTTATAGTAGTTAAGGTGTACATTGAACAGTTGAAAAAAGTTGATAAATGCTAAATTTTAAATGCAAAATAGCTTGATTATGACAAGCAGTTGGATTTTATACTGTTTGACACAAAAATAATGTTTATTTAATCTGTGCCGAGGTATTGACATTTTAGCAGCAGACAGATGGCACCAAAGGGGACATTTTAGATAATGTTTCTCAAAATGCAATTCTGCAAGAAAATGTTTTTGTTTGGTTGGTTGTTTTGTTTTGTTTTTTTAATTTTTGACAAATGTGTATATATTAAAAAGATGGCCAGCATGAACATATGGAACTGTGCTAATGCCCAAAACAGGGGAGATTTAGGTTAGGTAAAAGGAAGTTCTTCACTGTGAGAGTGGTGAGACACTGGAACAGGCTGCCTGGGAAAGTTCTGAATGCCTCATCCCTGGCAGTGTTCATGGCCAGATTGGGCAGGGCTTGGAGCAACCTGGTCTAGTGGAAGGTGTCCCTGCTTATGGCAGGAGGTTGCAACTAGATGATCTAAGGTCCTTTCCAACCCAAACCATTCGATGATTCTATGCTCTTCATAGTCAGATCATCTTATATCTTTGGTGATACAATGTAAGATTTTTCTCCTGTGATGGAAAAATACCTGTTACAGCTGAACCCAGGACATCCCCTTTATCTGTTTATGAGTATTAGTGACTGCTAATAGCACAGTCATTCCTTTGATGCTATGTGTGCTGGCACCTGTCATCATTATGTACTCCAGGTCTCCTGACTGGCCTGAATTTAAGTGCAATATGCCATTTGAAGAGTACCAAAAAGAGCGGAGCAGTCAGGTGTTTTTGGTGGTCACAGTAAATGTAAATTAATCATGTTTGACAAATGTTTGTGTACTTGTAGTCACAGATATGTAGGCAGAAGCTATGTATTCTGTGACTGTAATCAATGAACTGTCCTTTTATGTTCTAAAAATAGACACAAAGTGCAACCAGCTAAAACTAATGATGTTAGTCTGTTAA
Organism: Forpus xanthops; assembly: GCA_032466535.1. Taxonomy (NCBI): domain Eukaryota; kingdom Metazoa; phylum Chordata; class Aves; order Psittaciformes; family Psittacidae; genus Forpus; species Forpus xanthops. The sequence continues at coordinate 19,153 of JASSUY010027208.1, read as the reverse complement.
AGCAACTATGCAAAATCTGTACATGTTAATTCTGTCAGTATTAGTGGTACATATGCTTGGTGCTATCATTTCAGAGCCTCAAGGCTGGACTACACAGATGTCCTATGGTAAGTTTTGCCAGGCTACGAATGCCAACCTTGGACTTAAATGTGTAAATTTTAGTGTTTAATTATCACAAACACATCTGTCCCTGCCATGGACAGGGGCACCTTCCCCTAGACCAGGTTGCTCAAAGCCCTATACAACTTGGCCTTGAGCACTGCCAGGGATGATGCAGCCAGAACTTCTCTGCACAACCTGTGCCAGTGTCTAACCCTCTTGACAGTAAAGAACTTCCTAATATCTAGCCTAAATCTACGCTCTTTCAGTTTCAAGCCTCCTTATCTCTTCTTATATTGTCAGTACATGACCTTGTAAAAACTGCCTCTCCAGAATGCCCTATTTAGGTACTGGGAGGCAGCCTTTTTTTCAGGCTCAACAAGCCCAACTCTCTCAGCCAGTCTTCATAGAAGAGATACTACAGCCCTCTGTTCATGGTCCTCCTCTGGACTCTGTCCAACAGGTCATATGGGTTTTTTGGGGGGGTTGTTTGTTTTAAAAAATAAACAGAAACTAAACCAATCAGTCAAACAAACAAACCAGGGATGAGAGACTCTGCAATATCAAATAGTGTACTGTAATTGCACCATTTGTTTGATATGAGCCTTTTGCCATGTGGGTATGATTTTAAGGTATATGGGTTTACCAAAGAAAGTTTACTAAATAATAAAGCTAAAACCTTACCTCCAATGAACATTTATTTTGTGAAACTGAAATATTGTAAATTATAAGCCTGCTTACATCTCTGCCAGGATGATCTCTTAGAAATATGGCCTCTGTTGTTTTTGATGGAACCTGGTCTTGATATAGTTCATGGTGTGCTGCTCAACTTCTTTCTCTGTCTTTATTTTATTGTCTCTAAGGCCCTTGAGGGAAATACTGGGAATCTGGAGCAGCTGTAATCACAAACAGACTTGGTTACTATTCCTATGTTAACTTGTGGGATAGTGCAGGATGTATATTGTATCTGTTTCCAGACCACAAAACTGGAGAAAGATTATATGCTTATATCTGTGAAATTACACTCAAGGCAACCTTGAAAGGTGTAGACCACAATGCCTTTTTTCCACAATGGTTAAGCTTAACTGGTCTTTATTCTGGAGGTCTTCTATTTTATAACACATGCATAAGCAACTAATCTAATGGAAATAGAGGTAAACAGGGTACAGATATCTTACTAAATATCTGATGGTGATTTATGTTTGATATCAGATTCTAGGCTAACCCAATATTGCTGGTTTCTCCATGGAAAGAGTAATGACCAATAATGGACATGCTCTCGCTCATACATAGAATAGTGCAGCGTTAGTGGCTTGGTGATTTCAGTGATAAGAAAATCTCTCATATAGAACATATCTACTTTTCTCACTATCATTTGTGTTGGGATTATGCTTTTTTCTTTTTCTGTCCTGTCATATCATTGATAATTTTCTTTAAAAGTTATCTTTTCAATTTGTTATGTTTTATAGTTGATGGAATTATTTTCTGATGAAATCTTAGTTCCCATATGAAACATATGAATATTTTCTATTTTTTTTACTTCCCATATTGAAATCCAAAGTATTTTTTTTTTTAATTACCTTTCCTTGTGGTGACTTTATTTTGGCTATATATATAGTGTTATTTAGGACACAATGAAATGGAATGAAGCTGCATCAGGGGAAGTTCAGATTGAATATTAGGAAAAGGTTCTTCACTGAGCTGATTATCAGACCCTGGAACAAGCTCTCCAGGGTTATGGTCACCAAGCCTGTCAGAGCTCAAGGAGCATCTGGATGACACTCATAGTCGTATGTTTTAGTTTTAGGTAGTACTGCAAGAAGGAGGGAGTTGGATTTTATGAACTTTATGGGTCCTTTCCAAGTTGAGGTATTCTGTGATTTCACAGAATCAAAACATGTTCTCCGCAAAATACACACACACACATGCACACACACACCATATTTTCAAAAAGCATGACCAAAGTTCCTTCCTACCTTCCCTTCTGATTTTAGCTTGGGTCTGTAATGCTCATCCTGATGCCTGTCCATAAAAGTAATGTGGATCTTGATGTTCACCCAAAGCCCTTTGCAATATATTCTGCAATAAATATCTACCACTTCCTTACTTCTTGGATATTGACAGCATTGGACACATTTCTTCCTCAATCTGGAGAGCAGCAACATCAAGTAGCTGACCACAAAATTTGCTGTAACACTCAAACATTCATATTTACTTAGGTTAAGTCTAGTGATAATAATAGTTCTCTAATGCCTAGAATTTGGAAATTGTAACTGTATGTGATCATTGCATGGTAACACACCATTAAAATAATGCCCTTCTCCCCCTTTTATTTTTTTTTTAGGGACGCAAGAGTGAGGCAGAAAAGTACTTCGTGAAGGCAATTCAGCTGGATCCTACCAAAGGAAATTGCTACATGCATTATGGTACGTTTCAGATAGATAATGTTTTCATGCATATTGCAAGCTTGTTCTTTATCTCTCAGAAAGATTAAGAATTTGAAAAGTGCTACTGGCAAAATACCTTCTTTAAAGGAAAAGAAACTAGTTGTCATGTATAACTTCATCTACCTGTTAATATAACTTCATCAATCTGTTAATTACTGCAGAGGCAAAAGTGAAGATTTCAATGTTTTGCATAAATTTCCTCCTATGAGAGGAATTTCAGTATTGCTGCCTCTGTGGGAAACAAAAAAAGGTGACTATTGCCATATCTCAAGATTTCATGATCTGGGATATTATTACTAACAGTTTTGGCCTAAATTTGCTGGTTGTTGCTGGATGAGCAACTAGAAGTTATACTTTACTGTGCATGAGTTCTATGTATTGAAGTGTCTGCTTTTTGTTGAAGACTTAGTTCTATCTCCTTCCTAGCATCTTCATGGATGAAAAGGATAAGTATTACAGAAGGTTTTGACAAGTTGGATAATTTTTGTCCTACTGAGCCATGCATGTGAATAAAGTATGCAGATAATTTGAAGATATCTTTATAACTTTGGATTGCTTATACTAGATGTGCAAAAAATATTTCCAGATGTGATTAGTCCCAAGGAACCAAAAATATTTAACTTCATGGACTAATTCGTACTGCATTTTAAAGCTGATAGTAGACAAATCTAAAAATGCTAGCTATGTAGTCCCAATTGGAAAATGCAGAAAGAAGTAATAAATTTATTCTTAGTTAAGGAAGAAGGTAGAGAACCCACAAGCATACTGTATACATCTTTGTATATTGTTTTAATTTCTTCTTCCGATTCTAACTGATAAATGTAAAATAAATAAAAATGAGTGGCCAAAAGGAAAAATTAATCTCACATAATAACCATGGTTTTACTTTGTGCATATCTCTGCCTGAATTGCTCACATATGATATTTCCCTTTGGTGCTATGCAGTGTGAAATGCTGTATGCCAGACTCCCAGAATACACTGTTATTTAAAAAACGTATGTTATGTAAATTAATGTAGGGCAGTGTTGCATTATTTTGAATTATGGATCATTGCAGTTAGTAACCTTGTCTTCTATTTATGCTTGTGCAGGCAAATCTGATATGGGTATTTGTGCAGATAAGCTCTGTTATTTCAATTAAATATTGGTACAGTTGATGCCTCAAAATAATCAGGAAAAGTTGCAGCAGATTGTATCTTGAAATCTGCTCAGGCCCTCTCCCAGCAATTGAAGTTGATTGTGTGCATCTTATTACAGGTGTAGACCTTTTTTTCTTTTTCATCAACTAGCCTCTTTTCCTGCAATATTCCCTTTGTGTCATTTTCAAATCCCCTATAAACTGAAAGCAAGGTTATTCAATTCATCATTCATCTCAGGAGTATTGACTTCTTTTTTACCAAACTACAGTATTAAAATGGTGTGTTGTTTCCTAATGAAGATTATTACCTAAAAACTTTAGCAGATTTTTCTTTTATTGTGTCACAGGTTCAAAATGTGGTTTCTGTGTCCTTGTGCAGAGGATATCGCAACATAAATGACATTCTGCAGATTAAAAGTGAAAGGCAAAATTTAGTCACTGGAATACAAGCGTAGCAAAATGTAATACAGAAAGGCTGTAGACACAGGAAGGTCCTCTATACCAGTCACTAGGTCTTTGTCATGGAGTATTGTACACAGAGAACTCTACTGAATGCCAGTGGAATCTTTTCTTTTAATGGCATAACTTCGGATTACCTGATAAAATTCAGTGATGTTACTCTATGTTTATATCAAAGTAGCTATGAGAGAGAGGTAGTTTACTTCTGCTTGTCTAATGTGTCTATGTAGTACAGTTGATCTCAAAACCTTGTCACTTTGGGCACAGGACTTTGTGAAATTTGAAATGAATTATTCCTTCCTTCCTTCCTGCCTCCTTCCCTCCTTCCCCCTTTCTCTCCTTCTTCCCCCTTTCTTTCCTTTTCTTTCAGTTTCACTTCCACTTACTTCCTGTATTGATAAGGATTCTTTAGTGTATGTTACCAGGGACATTCCAGATGCTACACAGGAATCCTTAGTGAATGCTTTATCTCTCTCAGCTCATTAGTTTATTTTAGCGCCTTGTCACAGGTACAATCTATGTCTTACATTCCGAGTGTTAAACTATGGGGAAATACGTCTGTATTTTCCATGTAAATCTTAAATATTACTTTTTTTCTTAGCATGAAGATGTTGGAACAGAGAATAAATTGGTTGGCATCAGCCCTAAAGAAACCACATACCTTACAGAGCAGCCAAATGAAAAGAATGGTCAGTTGGGACAAAAAAAGTGTGTTGATGGACTAGCAGAAATAAACAGACTGATGATTTTCTTCCAAGTGCACATGGATGCACACACTTATAATTTGTGCTGCCAGGATGTGCAGATGTTTGTTTTGACTTCTAACCTTCTGGCCTTTGTTTGGAGCTATCAGAAAAAAACCCTCAATATACTGTATCTTTCAAGAGACTTACATTTCTATTGCATTGTGCTTCAATGCAAGCCTTAAACCAAAGGCTTTCTTAGGTTCAGGAATCAACCTATTTGATCCCCTTAAAATTTGGAGATGTGAGCAGATTCATGGTTGCTGCTTGGATAATACCACCACAGCATGCTTCTCTGCTTGAGGTAGTGTTAGAATTAGAATTAGTTAGGTACCTTGCTAGCTTTGGAGTTCAGTGGACTTAGGTTTAAAGCAGCGTTTCTCAAACTCACTGTGCTTGGAGATATCTGAAAGGAGAACTAGTGGAAAAGCTGAAGAGATAGAAATCCCTGCACACTCCTGGCATGACGCTGCTTCATTGGATATAAGAGGAAGGAGCTTTTCCTCTATGACCAGAGTGAGAGGCAGTCCCTTCAGAGCTGAAATGCAGGCAGCTGCTCACTTGTCCTTCTTTTTTCCTTATTCTTATCTAATTTTCCATTAATTCTTCCCTTCTCTTTCCCTTTTCTCCTTTTTCTTTCTTATATGCCAGTTATCTGAATGTCTAGAGTTTGTGTAAAACAGTTGTCTTATGAATATGTGAGTCTTGATGGTTGATCTGATACAAGCTACTCATGTACATGGTATGCTGCCAGAAACACCTAACAGATGAGAGAAACTGCATATCAATCAGAAAGAAGAAAACAATGGAAGTTGAAAGACTGCAGAAGCACCAGTTTTTATTTTTTTTTATTTTTTAAATTCTCTGTTAATGAAAATACTATTTTTGTCACAACCTACAGGTTTTAAAACTAAAGAACTGGTGGAAATTATTTCAGATACTATATTTGAATGCTCCTTTAAAATCTGAGGTTTTTAATTAGACATATTTAATACATTTTTTAAGAAGATTTAAAATTAACAGTTTGGACTAAACCTTAATAAATGCTTATTTATTTTTTGCATTTCTTTTCCTTTTTCCCCCCACCCCATTCATAAAGTTTTCTTCAAAAGATCTCACCCACATCTACTCATGGTATTGGCTCTTATGCATCCCATGTTGCTTTGAACATTTAACTCAAGTGTGACATTTTGGATCCTGCAAGACCTCTGTGGCTTCTGTCATCAACAAATTGATGGCGTAATTGAAATGGTCTCCATTGACCATTAAGAGGACTCTTTCTAACCCAGTTGCCTTGAATAAATGCCTGTGGTTAGGAGGGATGAATCCAGGTGTCAAACTAGGAAACCAGAGATGCCTATGAATTAATCAGATCCAAAGGACTGTTTGCATATATATTTGAAGAACATGTTGGGATCTAAAGAGTCAGTAAGTTCAATTTGTTAACAAATGTTCCAAACATAGGAATGTTCAACCAAGTTAAACCAATGCCATTATGGCCACTCACAAAGGAAGTAAGATCTCCTATTTCTGTCTCAAGTGAGCCTAAATCAGAAGTTGAAGAAAGATTCTGTGTAAAATTTGTTAGTGCACAGAGATGAGATGAATTTCTAACAGTGAAACACTTAAGTGCCCATCTGTTTGAAAAGAAACAAAACTAAATTCTTCAGTGTTTTTTCATTGAGAAGTCTACTAGAATATAGTGTAATTTAAGAGTTTGAAGTTGTTGAAGGCTTTGTGTACTAGGTTTCGCTTAAACAAGCAGACAAACAACAAAAAAAGAAACATAAATCTGCAGTGAAATTTAAGTCATCCAAACATTTTGCCTCCCAGACTGTCTTATTTCCTTTATAATTTGCTGTTTAAAAGCAAAATAACAACAATAGTAAAAACCACACTAAAGCAAGTTTTGCTAAACCTGCCACTTTTGTTTAGCCAATAAGCTGCTAGCTTGTTTGCTAAAACCAAGGTTTGCTACCATGCCTCTTTAAGTGCATATAGTGGCCTCTCTTCAACATAATGAAAATGGAGTGGCAAAAAAAAAAAAGAGAAAACAGGTTTCAAGAGAAATGTGTGTGCAAAAGTCCCTTCTCCCTTACATTTGTAATGGCTTAATTGGAATGGGAAAGTCTAGAACCCAACAGGATGTTCCTATTAAGTCTGTTTTATTAATCACCATTGAGACCTTTTAAAAATAGCTTCCTTTGAATAATACATTGTTTCTAATAACTTTAAATTGTTTAATGATCCCTTTTTCGTTATAAAAATGGATTAATCTCATTAGATTAATTATGCATTCGCTTAATTAGGCAATTCACATTGTTCATCTGCCTTTTATGGTGCATTCCCAGTTACAGATATAAGACAAAATGAAAAATACACTGTCAGATAAGGTAAAACTGAAGCATATTAGCTATACACTCATTGAAGGAGTGACATGTGAACATGTTCCCAAACATTCTAATGTGGGGTTTTTTTTGCATTATCTTTCACTTCTGAATTTGTGATTATTTAGGAGTTGTTTTTATAGATTTTCTCATATTATCTGGTTTGGTTTTTGGTTGGATTTTCTGTTATTATTATTTTTTTAACATAAGTTTAACTTGTTAACTACTCTTTTTTTTTTTTTTTTTTTCCACTTTCATCTTGAGTCTTTCTAATAGTTGTTTCAGCACAGGGCTTTTAGCCCTTTTTGAAGCCTAAATTTTCACCCAGCCCATGAATACTTTGTATATGACTTGAGTCCAAAGTTTACTGCTTTATCACTCATAAGTCCCAGACTGAAAATGGATTGGAACTGCTGTATATTAAGCTTCAAAATAAATTTATTTGAAATATGATAGCAGTAGATTTTTGATCACCATTTTTTTCAGTCTTTAAGTCATATGCTTGCATGTACTAGTAAGTGTGAGAATTTACGTATGTTTACAGATATGTATTCAGTTTTCTTCTTTGATGTGATGTATTTATGCAGTCATATTGCTGTAGCTTTATGTCTTTGTTTTTCATTGCTTGAAGAGCAGCCCTGGAAAGTTTTATTTTCCTGCCATATATTTAAGGAAAATATTTTATGAAGAAAACAGTGTAGTAATGAAAAATAAAATGTCAACAGGGTATTGATCAGAAAGACAAATACCAGCCATAGCCTAGTAACAAAGTCCTACTCATTTCTTCAAGAGACTTTTACACCAATGGAAGAAATGTCACTCTAGTCCATGGGAAGGTCAGTTTTTATCTTTGTCAATGAAACAAATAAAACTTACTTCATAATAAATAATTTCAGTGAATGAATTGTCCATTTCTGCCTGACAGGTTAGATAAATGTAATATATGCCAATTGATAAATAAAACAGAGTACATGGATCTCCTCCATTGGAAACACCAGATGCTACATGGTGATTATATATTGAGAAATTAAATTACTTGATGAGATGGTTCACAGCCAACCAGATGTAGTATGTCCATCACAAAGTGGCTTTGCCAGCCTTCCAGCAGGCACTCAAGAACATTTCAGTAAATGAAAGGTTTTTTTTGTCTTTTAAAATCTTTTGCGAATCCTAACACTACATACGTAGTGGTTTTATAGGGAAACTGTAAAACAAGTTTATGGTACTCAACACATGTTCATAGGACATATGCACTCTTTAGAAGAAGAGTTTCTCTGTCTTGGGCATGCAGTGGACATCGCTTGTACCTCCTCCTACAGTATGAATGAATGAATGTAATTTCAGGAAAACAGGATTCCTTGACCCAAAATGAGAAGATAGATGTAACTCACTTGCAAAAAGACTTCATTAAGCTTACAACCTTTCTGTTCCCAGAATGCCCTCCAATAACTTTAAGAAAATCTTCAGCCTCTATTAGGCAGTATTTCTTATCTCCAGACTGAAACTGAAAAAGCAGATGAGCTATTTGAAAGAATATACTAATTTGAAGTCTTGTTTGCAGTTTTCTTGGCAGCTGTGAATGATGAGTGTACGAAAGCAATTTACTTGTAAATTGTCAAGTCCTTTTTGTTGCTCTCTAGGCTGTTGCTATCATATAACATTAGAAGAAGATTATTACAAACCACTAGAATAACTATTTATTCCAACCTTCTTTTAGAAACAATCACGTAAGTGGAATGGAGTATTTCCAAACAAGCCAGGTCATTGACCCTAAACACTGTGGAATTTCCATGTTTCTAGTTCTTCCCTAAAGTTCATCTTTAAATCTCATCATTCTGACATCCCAGATACATGGTTGACTCTGCTTCCTCAGCACATTACACTAGACTGCTGGAGAGATGTGGTATATAAATTACAAATCAGAGATAGAGCTAGAAATGTGGCTTTATACTTCTTTCATTTTGCAAAATATGGGATTTCTGCAGGAATCAAAAAAGCCTGTGGCATAAACAACCATTGAGGCTTCTTTGTTATTGATCATATGTTTTGACCTATGAGTGTCCTCTCATTATGAGGATTTTTGAAGAAATAGCATGGAGCCACTATAAAAGTGCAAAAGGATAGGACTTTCCCATCTAAATTTCAGTTTTCCAAACCTTATACATCATCAGGTGTCTAGGAAATGACCTAGGGCCCAAAGTCTTCCTTAGTATTTGTAAAAGATGAGGTCCTCTGAATTATATGTTTTCATCATTAATCTTTCATTTTAGTGAGAGCTTCCAGTAATCCAGATGTGGTCACAAGTTCAGTCATTGAGTCCCAGAGGCTTGCAATTTAATTTTTTCTCTCTTATCTCTGGTTGTGCTCTGGATGGCATCCAATGGTATATTTAGCACAAGTGTAATGTAAGTTTTTCAGACAAAGTAAGAGGTTAGTTAAAAGACCTTTCCAAGCCAGTGTGTATATTGAAGTTGAAACACCCACAGGCTTGTGTAGTCTTTCTTTATATGCTATTTGCATGAAATGATTTCCATGGGAACCAGCTGAGGGTCTGAACTCCCCAAAAGCCTTCCAGCAAGAAAGCCACAGAACAGCTTTAGATAGAATAGGCTATAAGGAGCAGCAAAACAAACCAGAATGCTGCTACCATCTAGGTAATCCTACAAAACAGGATCTTTAAGCAAACATTTCCTTTCTCTGGGAACTGCTCATTCACAGGCAATGAATCTGGTTTGAAACCCTTGAAGGAGACAGTTACATTAGGTCATGTCTCTTGACTTGGCATCTTGCAACGTTGATTCATCACCTGGCAAGCTTTGGAAATCAACTCAGAGACAAGGTCTCTCCTCTCATTTCTTCCACAGAATGCTGCTGAAATTTTCCATTCAGAAATCTCTGGCTGCATCTACTCTTTTGCCCTGCATTACCACAGCAGAGTTGAAGTTGATAGTGACTTCAGTGGCAGTTCTGCTAGTGCCAGTGAGAATGTAGTTCAGTTCTCAATACATTGTCTTGTAGCCTTACTATGTGCTTCAAAGACAAGACATGATGCTTTGGGTCAGTGAGAACCCAGTCTGTATTCTGGTTTCTGTTGAAAGTTGGAATGCTTTGACAGCATCAACAAATACACGGCTTCAAATCCTCAGTGTTGAATGTGCTTCTGAAAGAACTTTCAATGAAGTTTATTATAAACAGATTTGACAGTTGAATCTGTGGTCTTGATATAGTCACTTTTCATGTTAATGTAGTTCTTTAAGTTGCTGCCATGAAAGGAGAAAACTCTTTGGAAGAAAATAAGGTGCAGAAGACCTGGTGACAAATGTGTATTAAAAGAAGCAAATGTTAACTATTCCTTGTTATGCTGGGATTAGAGGATTTTTCCTTCTTATTCACAAGGTAGTTTACTCAATTTTGCTTGGATTACTAAAGATATCAGGACAGAAGTGTAAGTCGTTGAAGTTTGAGTAAGTCCAGAACTAACGGTGTTCTGATAACATTCAAAATGGTTCTTTTCAAAAGCAGCAGTAGCAAGATGGGCTATTTCAGAAACCTACTCTGTTCTGGTACAAAGTACCTTTGAATGTTTGCCAGTGAGCACGAGAGAGAATATTTCAATTAAAGAAAGATTGGTGCAACTTGCACTTTTGTCTAATAGAAAAGGAAGCTCATAGTGCTGGTAAGGAATAGTTGAGCCCATTCTAGAGGTAGGCACTGATGCCTTTGTGCTCTGGACATAAAAGATTGTTGCACACTGGCATATCCCAAGCAATTGATACCTTTCATATTACAACAAAGCAGAATTATCAATTCAGATGTATGGCTTTTAAACCAGTGTTGGCGTATGTATTAACAATTTTTTTACAAATGTTCATGCTCATTTTAGGAAGACAGTTATACCAGATACAGAGCTGTATGCTTTCATCTCTGTGGATGAAGTTTTGTTAAAAATTTTGACATAAGATGAAAATGAGTTGTTTTTCCTCAACTCTTAGGAACTGAAAATTCTTGGTTGTTTTTTAAATTGAGTATATACTTTTATCTTGCTTTTCAGTAGTTTGCATATATTGCCTCAATTCTTTTTTGTCAAATGTAGACTCAATACTGTTGTTGACAATCTGCAAGAAAAAGCAAGTTTAAACAAGGGTGACAGGGTTTGTCAGCTTTTATGCTATTTCTGATACTTAGGTATCTTAGTTTAGGGGAAAATTATTATGTGGATAGTGAAATATTGAATCAGTTCTCATCTGTCAAAGGTCTTTCAAAACTCTTGACTACACATTTACCCTCAGCTCTGTGCTGTGTAGTAACAAAGGTGGAAAATTCTATTAAAAAGGTAACGTTCCATGCAAAGAACAGTGTTGTTGAAAGTCACACCTGAACCTGGACCATGGATTTACCACTCCCATTTCAGAAAAATAGTAATGAGAAATATTCTTTCCTTGATAAAGGAAAGTCAGGGATTCAGAGCTTCTAGAAAGCTGTTTTCTCAGAAGCTGGTTCTGATTTAAGAAAACAATCAGGCTACCATAATTTATGTTGTTGGCAATGATACCGGCAATAAGAAAGCTTGGGATGTGATACAGGGCAGTCTCTCATAAATCATGCAGTTTGATAAATCATGCCTGTCAAAGGAGAAAATCCTGCATGCAAATTTAGACTCACACAAGTGGTTGCTGGATCCAGGGGCTTGTGAACCAAGCCTTCCAATCTACCTTCAACTCCTTGGCAATATTCTTCTCAGCTAGTGCTCTTCTCTTGAGAAACACACCTTTATGGCTTGGTCAGGAGAAGTTACTGTCTGATTTCTAAATAAGAAAATGCAGCAGTAAAGTACCAATCCACTTTGTGGTCATATTAATTCAGTGTATCAAAATGAATGGCAGATAATGTTTTCAAAATGGGATATCCCTACTTAGATGCTTTAAGTTACATTTAGGCGCATGAATAAAATTAGTCTACCTTTCAAGAGAACTTGGCAAATCAATTTTCAGCTGAAAGTTTCCAACTTTTACAGGTTCTGGCTGCAATAGATGGATAGCATACTAATGACAGATAATTCACTTTCTTCATAGCTGACTGCATGATGCGGTGTTTTGAATTTGTGGCTAAACCAGAGCTGGTAGCATACCCATGTTTTGACTGTTGCTGAACAGTGTTTTAGCAGAGTCAAGGCTTTCTCCTTTTTCCACTCTGCTCTCTCTGTGAGTAGGCTGGAGATGAGCAGGTGGTTGGAAGGGGACACAGTTTGGACAGTTTACCCAAGCTGGCCAAAGGTATATGTCAGACCTGTTATGTTCAGCGATAGAAACTGGGATAGATGAAGAAAAGGGGGTTTGGCTTCGGAGGTAGCCTTTGGAGACTGATTGGGTGTAAGACTCCATATGAGAAGTGGTAAGCAATTTCCTTCATTTCACTCTTTTTGGGGTTTTTTTTTTATGCTTTCTTTCATCTACTGAACTATCTTAGTCTTGACCCAGAAGTTTTCTTGCTTTTGTTCTTTCTATTTTCCCATGTTACCCAGCTGGGTCTGGCAGTGAGCAGCTGTATGAGTGCTTGGATGCTGGTATGGCACAACCCACCACACACCTGTACACTCAGGCATTTTCACTAGATTGAGAAAGAAGAAAAAAGAGAAAAAAATTAAAAAAACTTATACCTCTAGTAATTTGTACTCCCCCCCCAAAAAAAAAAAAAAAAAAGTTTTCCATTAATGGCTCAAGCCATGTATTGTGATTTAAGCACAACCAGTAACTCAGAACCATGCAGCCACTTGCTCACTCCCCATTTCTTCCCCTGGGATGGGGAGGAAAATCAAAAGAATGCAAATCCCACAGGCTGAGATAAGAACAGTCCAGTAACTAAGGTACAATATAAAACTACTACTGCTACCAGTATTAATAATAGTGATAAGGGAGAAAACCAAGATGAGAGAATATAAAACTAAAAAGAAAAAAAATAAACTCAAGTGATGCACAATACAGTTGCTAGCCACCTCCCGACTGATACCCTGCCTGACCCAAGCAGCAATCTGTGCCTTCTAAGTAACTCCCCCCAGTTTATATACCAGGCATAATGTCCTGTGGTATGGAATACCCTTTTGGCTAGGTTGGGTCAGGTGTCCTGTCTCTGTTTCCTTCTGACTTCCCCTGCTCCCTATCAGAGGATGGGAGACTGAAAAATGCTTGATCAGAGTAAACATTATTTAGCAACAGCTAAAACATTAGTGTGTTATCAGAACTGTTCTCAGCCTAAAGCCAAAACACAGCCCTGCGCCAGCTACTAAGAAGGAGAAAAACAACTGTTACAACTGAACCTAGGACACCATGGTTTCTAATTCTAAAGACAAATTAATTTCTTGTAATCCAGACTTTTCTCACAGTATGTTTTATTGTTATGCTTTTCTCTCATTTTATTTATTTATTTACTTATAGTTCTGTGTGAGAAACCTTTTTTGGAAATCAGCTGTTTCTGGACAAATTTAACATCATAATGCATGAAAGGATGGCACATACCAGAATGCGGATATAACTAAAGCAAGCAAACTTTATGCTTTGAATGCAGAAAGGCACAGATCTTAGCAGATCTGAATAACTAAGATACAAGTGACTTTCTGAGTCAATAATATTCCATCTTTTGCTAAGTTGAAATGTATCCACAGAGAAAACAAAAACCTAGGAAAGCTGTCCTTCATCACTTTTTGTATTGAGATAATTCCTTCTGTGAAGAGGTTCATGGTATCAAAACATCAGTGAATTCACTATGCTCCTACAGACCTTGCTAGCTCTGGTTGTTAATCTGCATAAGCATGAAAGTCCCAGGGAATGTATGAGGAAGGGAAGCAAGGAGAAAATAGAAGATCCCTCACCATGAGAGGAAGTAATTTGCTCATGGCAAGGTGTTTCTGAAGAGGCCTGTGGCCAGTGATGATTTGGTGGACTTTTGGTCAAGTGACCTTTAGAAAGATAAAACAGAAAGGATATGCTGGAGTGCATAATCACTATACTTTAAAGATAGCTTTTCCATATATAAAGTTATGTAGACACAGAGTCTAGATGGCTGAAACAATTTGAAAAGTCCTTAATCCAAAAAGAACACATTTTGTAAATTGAGTGTGAAAAAATCATTAAGAGAAGAAGAAATAGAGTGGTTTGAGTAACTTCCAAAATGTTTTTCCCCTCTTCTTCAAAGAACCTCTTATAGAGTTCTACCAGTTGTTATGTTTTGAAACTACTGTACTTTAGTTAAAATTTTGTTAATCCTAAATTGTTCATTCTTTTCAGTATTAACTTGGTTTAATAATTATGATAACGTCATTTGTAAAAAATTCAGTCACTTGATTTTAGTATGTATATTTTCATGTGAAAAGTAATTATCATGAAGAAACTTGTAAAAACCTACTTGTCATTTTCTTAGGCTTACTAAAATACATGGCAAAATACCAGTTCATCAAGTATATTATATGTATTTATATATTTAACAATTTTAAAGCAAAGTATCATTTATAATTCTAAAGCTGAAGAAACATGTTTGCATGTATTTATGTAAAAAATATTTTCATATGATTCTGAGATATGCTTTTAAATTGGAATATATTTCACTGTAGATGATATTTAATTTTATTTCATTTTTTTGAGAAAGTGAATATCAGTGCATAGGTAGAAGGGCAAATTCTTAAGTGTCAGGCTTCTCAGGGATGGGAGCATTGTTTCTTGATAGCTGAGTTTTGTTGTGTTGTTCTCATGCTTCATAAAGTGTCCAGCAAATGCTGCAGTTAGTTACTACTTGTCATATTTATTGCATTTTTTTCTATATTTACTGCATTTTTAAAGGTACTGAAATACAGAATAGATCAAGCGATGTCTAAACATTGAATCACAGACATCTGAGATTTTTTTTGTTTATTTTGTTTTCTGAATTCCTTTTGCTAACAGAATTGTCTGAGGTATTATCCATCAGTTATTTTTTTGGGACTCACACTCATGCACTACATTGCAGGTCAGTTCCTCCTAGAAGAATCCCGCCTGATAGAAGCAGCTGAGATGGCAAAAAAAGCAGCTGAACTGGATAATACAGAATTTGATGTTGTTTTCAATGCCGCTCATATGCTCAGGTTAGTGCTTTTGCACCTGCCTTGCTTGATTTTCCTCCACACTTCCAGAGGAAAAAGAAAAGTCTTTACAGCTTTCTCTTACAAAGGTCTGTTTTAAAGCTCAGCAACTCTTTTGAATAATTCAGTATTGCTATTAAGATAAAAAGAATTGAACTGAAACTGTCGCACTATTTAGCACTTTCTATTTCTGGTTTTCTGTGCCTTATCTTGTAATTTCTTACTTTTAAAATTTCTGTTCACAAGCAGTTAATCCTTTTTGCTTGCACACAAGAAAAATTGGGAAGTTGTGAAGAACCATCTGCAAAATTTTCTTTCACCTGATTTAAAAAAATTAGATCGCATAGCAATTGAAAATAATAGACTGATCTGGGTGTAACTAGGAAATATTGAAAATACAAGATTTTATGTTAATAACAGTAGGGAACAGTACAATAATTATAAATCTAAATATTGCCAGGCTAATTATGACTTTGAGACTCATAGGAGTGCTTAGTGATGTTATCAGTATCTCTGATTTAGTATTTAGTCTTATATTTAATCCTGTTGTCCTATTCAAATAGAATAAAAATTTAGACTACTTTTTTTCCTTTTAAAGCTGTCAGACCCAGATATGCAGTAACATTAAGCTTCTGCCTGAACATTATCATTAAACTCACATTATGATAATAGATGTCCTCCATGCTTATTTCTAGGATAACTATCTAATTATTGTCTATTGTTCGCTTAACAGCTATAAGGATACTTGTTTTCATTTAGATTGTATCTATGCTCAGAAAATGCATAAAAAGGGAAATAAAAAATGCAATTCATCATTAACACAAACCAGTTACTAAGATAATTCTTCTGATGAAGGTATCTCATTTGGCTGTTTATACTTTTAATACTTAGGATATGAAATGAAAAGAAAATGGTATTAAAGAGTAGGTAGAATTGGCTTCAGCCAAGTGGCCTGTGTTTCAGAATGAAGGTTTCTATACCAGGATTTTGAAATAAGACACCAAATACCCTTTAAGAAATAATTCTCACTGCTTGTAGATTAGAAAGAAAACCATGACAGATGGTTAACTGGTAAACAACAGTTTGACCTCCCACAGGTATATGAGCTATTTCAAAGATCCTTCCCTTCCCCCTGATTATTCTCTGAATTATATCTCTTGAGATAGAATTCAATAGTTTGAAGCATTTAGATTAATGAAACAAATTCACTGACAGAAGCATAGCAAGTTAGGCATGAAAACTGAATCCAAAACATTATAAAGTGTGCCAGTCTCCTGATTTCAGTGAGTAAGTTGTGGAAGGCAGTTTCGTGGTATGATTATGCATATCTTAAAATGTGGTGGCATAGATCAATATTATTTTGGGCATAAGTGTAATAAGTCTCTTACTTTGTGAGCAGTGAGTGAGGCATCCCAGATTTTGAAGGTATGCCTTTACATTGGGATAAGAGTTATTGTTTGACTTTCAGAGTAAGAGCTATATGGCTGTACTGTATACATCAACCATGGTTACCCTACTTGGTCTGGTTGGGAGTGAACACTTTTTGAGAGGCTTTGACCAGCATTGAGCTCAGTGATTCTAAACTGCAAGCCAAAAAACATGAAAAAGAGCCTTCTAAAAAAAAAGAAAACCCATCAAACCAACCCCCTTGAAAACAAGCAAGGCAAAACAAAATCAAAAAGAGGCATAGTGGTTTTGTTTAGCTAGAATCCAACTGTGATCCTTAGGGATATCCAGTTGGTCTAGTTTTTCACTTAAGTGCTCATCTTTCTTTGTGGAAGACGGTAATACCTTCTTAAAGCGCTTTGGGAGTCTAAAGTGGTCTGGAGGATTTAGCAAGAGCTAGGGTGGCAAAGTGAAATTTAGTGCTGCCAAGTATTTGCTTAAAACCCCATGTGTTATGATCTGTCTGATTTTAGCCAAAACATGATTCTGTTGTCTGCCTTTGTTCACTGCTGAGTAATTTATTCAATATATTGCTTACGTAATACCTGCTGGACAAGAGGAGTGTGTATTCATACATTAGGACAAAGTAGCTACAAATCCATCATGAGTCTGTGGGACTTCAGAAGCTGATTTTCAGAATGTTTAGAATAACGGAGAGCTGAGGTGATTCCAAGAGGAAAGCAGGTACAAGGATACAACAGAGGGTGGAATAAAGGGAGTGCTCAGGCTGGCATAGATTGACCCAACTCGAAACTGTGTGTGCTAACAGTTATAAATGAAAGGATAAAATTATTAAATTTAATAGTTATGTAGGTGATCAACTGCTCTTTAGGCACCTTAGAGAGCTATAAAAACTGACTAGTGAGTAAAAATTTTGAATGGACTGCACAGCTGTGAGGTAGCAAATACATTACAGAAGTTTACAGGGCATGGAAGTTGTGAGAGAGAAAGGATAAATTTTAAAATGTGTTGTGGAATAAGAGGTAGAAAATTATTTTAATGTGAATGGTTTCCAAAATGACTGGGAAGTAATAACTAGTTGTAATAGCAACTTAGATTCTAATTAATTTGTTTTTCGGACCAAGTACTCTATGCAGTGATGTTCTGTTGTAATAGAAAGGAATCATCTTTCCTCCTTGTCATGCTCCTATTTCCACCATTAGGCCAAGGAGTGTCACAAAATTCAGAAATATGTAAACATTTCTTCAGAATTGCAGGCAAATTCTTTCAAATTTGGGTTACAGCTGTTTTGAGTAAAAAATCACAACATGCCTTCCAAGTCCAATTATTCTTCCACTAAAATGTTTTTCTTTTCCTTTTATTGAGAATAATGTTTAAATTAGAATGCAAACTGAATAAAGGAATACCAGTTTTTGTAAATTTTTAGTTGGTATGCTGCAGGTTAGTTTTACTTGGTTTTTTGATTTTTGTTTGTTTGTTTGTTTGTTTTTAATTCGTAACAGAATTGTTAGCTGTGTCCAAATGCAGTAAGTGTATTTATAGATGGTCTGTTCCCAGTTTAGCAGTCACAAGAAAGACTTCTGTTCCTTCCATCAAGTATTCTAACACTGTTTACTGCCTCTCTGTGACTAAATCTGAAACTGAAATTAAGAAAAAAAATTAGTTAGAACTGTATGCATTATTAAGATAACTCCCTGTTCCTAATTACACAAGCATAGTTATTAATTTTTTTGCTGAGATGACTTCTGTTGGATCCTGATAATGCAATGCCAGATGGATCAAGTCATCTGTAACAGGGGTGAGATATGGGATGAATGTAATTAATATTTTTGTAGCAGTCTGATAACTTATAACTTGCCTGATACTTGCCTGAAAAATTTGTCTTTTTCAACAAATTTGTTTTATAGACAGCTTCATTCAAGGGTCATGTTTGGATGGTTCATCTTAAAACAGCAACTGCTCATGTGTTTTATAGACAGCTTCATTCAAGGGTCATGTTTGGGTGGTTCATCTTAAAACAGCAACTGGTCATGTGTTTTACTTTTGTAGAGTTTGCTATGCTGTCTTACTTATAGCACTTTGAAGCCGTTTTGGCAAAGATGAAATTCATAGGAACGTGGGAAAGTATGTATTTGTAGTGCCGTTTGGTGGACATAGTTTGAGTGACTAAGTTATGTATTTATATAAATTAAGTTTCACTTTCTATTTGTATACTGAGGTGAGCTGCCATGAGTTAGGCTTCCTACGATCTAGGGAATGATTGCTTTTAGAATGAGAAATGGCAGTGTGATTATAGAATCATAGAATAGTTAGGGTTGGAAAGGACCTTAAGATCATCTAGTTCCAACCCCCCTGCCAGGGGCAGGG
>JASSUY010027207.1:0-21308 GCA_032466535.1 Forpus xanthops | reverse complement strand
CCCCCCCCCCCCCCCCCCCCTTGCTTTATCAGTGTTTCACAATGAAATCATTTTGGTTTTCCTTGTTTTGAACATTTGGGAACCATCAACATGAAAATATTCTAAATTATAGTATTAGTATTTTTTCTGTAATGAACTTTCCTAAGTCAAATCTGTGCATATTTATTGACAAAGTCTTTTCTGAGACTTGGAACAGGAGTGGGCAAATGTCCCCAAAATAGTTGGGCTTTTTAATCCCTTTGTATTTAGTAGGTCTTGGGAGTAAAATTTTAGAAAGCGTAGTCGCACAGATTGCTTCGTTATGTCAGGACCCTGCTGAAAAGTAGAACTGGCTTGATGTTGTTCTGCATGCTTAGGCCAGGATTTCAACAAAGTGGATGTTATAGTGAATGAATTAGCAGATGATTTCAATTACGATTCTCAGTATAAGTGACGTTTCAACATATATTAAATAAATGAGTATTATTTAAGCTTAGTGTTTCATTGAAGATGGGAAGTAGAGTCTAATTGAATTTAGTTTGCTATTTATGATAGCAGTATTCTGCTTTGAATTACTTGGATGAATTTAAGTATCGCTCCTAAGTTAAAACCAACAAACTGTCTTAACAAACAACTCTGGCTGAAATCTTGTTGGTGGATAATGGATACAGTCTCTTGCCTAACGAATGCCAGCAAAACCAAGGGGATACTCAATGAAGCTGTAAGATAAAAAAAATATAGAGGTTTTTTTTTCTATTACATAATTAACTGTATGTGCTTTACCAACTGGCTCACATATTGTCAAAATGAATCTCTTATTGACCACCTTTTATAATTTAGTTATTTAATTGCATTTTCAGAAAGTATTATCCATTCATATTAAAATGTGTATGCTTTGAGACATAACCTGTATCAGCAGGTTGGAAAGAGTGCCTCCTCACCACCTCTCACCTCAAAACCCTCTTATATTGGTCAGTGTCCACAATAGGATTTTACAATTCGAAGAATCTACTTTTGACTAGGTTAGGCTATTGATATTATAGATTCTCTTCAGAACAAAGCAATTTATTAACTAAGTTTAAGTGCTTTACAGTTGTCTAATGATGTGAATCATTGCTAATGCATAATTTTTTCTAGGCAGATGCTTTGGAACTGAGATAATGCTTAAGAACATACACATTGGATCCCCTGAAAATGTGAATTTCAGGTCACTTGCCAAGTTAAAAAAGCCTTCAATCTTGGGGTCCTAATTTATTCCCTGCCCCCAACTGGCACCTCCTTAGAAGCTTTAATTAAAATGTCTCTCAGTATCAGTTTTTCAGAAACAGCTAACTTTAGTAATAGGATTGTTAGAAAGTTTGAAGGAAACTCAAGCTACTAGCAGGGCAGAAAGATTGCAAACATGATAGTAATATTCTAGGAACATGATTTGAAGTGTGGTTTACATACTGGTTTTATATTCAGCAGTATTCACAGAATTCAACAGTACAGAAAATACTCTTTACTATTTAGAAGGTACTATATTACAGTTCAGTTTATGGTGACTGTTCTTTTTTAGTTCTATTTTGCAGTGATCTGTCAGCAAACTGATGCTGCCAGAAACTAATTAGGTATGCAAAAGAAAGCAGGAGAAAAGGAGTCAGAGGGGATGGAAATAAATGTCCTTAGAGATTATGTAAACATTGATGAACTGTTTTTCTGGCTTATACAAATCTACTTGCTAGGCACCTTTGTTTGAAAAAGCAATAGAAAGAAAAGAGTCTTTTGGATCAGTGTTAATCATTTGTTGCTCCTTAACCAAATTTACAAAAATAATTAACTATCTATACAAGTTAAGTCAGTTTTTGTTGCAGCAGCACTTCTTCCCACATAATGTTCTTTTCTCAAATCAGCCTTGCAACAAGAAGTGGTATGCCTGAAGCTTCAGCATGCATTCAGCTTCCACCCAATGTTGCTAGTCTTGTGAATTTAACCTTTAAGATGAATAGCAAGAATATCACTTTCAGTCTAATTACTCAATATGGTAATATGAACGATATTCAGTCATGTTAGAGGCTTTATTTCACTGGGGGACTTTAAAAGTAACCCCAGTGACATACCATTTTAACCTTATATTGGAAGTTCAAGTGGAGCCTAACACATACAAAAGATCAAATTTTCTTCTGTCCACGTAGTGGTGAGCTAAACTTCCCCCAGGAATGTGTTTGTGCTAAACTAAACATAGATTTTTTGCAGTTTATGCAGGAGAACTATAGTGATACTTTTGCAAGATCTGCAGTAGAAAGACAGTTATAAAGATGAGGTTTTCAGTATGACATTTGTAAAACTGGAGCTTAATCTTACAAAAGTGACCAGTAATATCTGCTTGTAGGTTTTCACTATGGTCTCCAAAAATAACATCCAAAAACATGGTAATATTTACAATTCCAGTAGTATACCTCTTTTGCACAGTCACTCAAGACTAAAGGTGACCTCTCATTAATGCATTTCAGGAACAAAATTCCTTGAGTTCAGATCCATCTCAGTTTTCTAGAGTAAACATGCCTTCTTCTGAAGCAACCATTTGTTATGTCAGATGCAACAATGTGGCAGTGTTTATTGTAACTGTTATGTTCTCATTCTGATTTGATGCAAACCCACTTAGCTTCTCAAATACTGTGGGATTCTAGCAAAATTAAGTATGACTGTAGGCTACCCATTTTTTTTATCAGCTATTATATATATCTCTATATATGAATTTTATGTGTAGTATATATATGTTTTTATATAATATGTATCAATTGTTTTTTTCTTTTGTCATTTCATGCCTTTTACAAGTCAAACTTGTAGACTCAAAAGAGTAGCAAGAAGAAAATTGAAAGTTGGAAATGAAACATTAGTGCAATTAGTTCTGTTACAACCCAGGTGATATTTGATTAAAATTATAAATTTTGAAGGAGGATAAAGATTCTTTTCCAATAACATGGTGGGAGGAGAAAAAAAGATTGAATGACAAGTTCATAAATCCACTTAATTTATTCTAATTCAGATGTCATTGGTAAATTGGAAATTGTTTTCCAAGTGTTCAATTTACATATAGCCTAGGGCTGACGATGGTTCTACAGAAGGATGTGGCATAATATGAAGGATCTACTAGCAACCTCTAACTAGAGGAATATGGGAGCCTAGTGGCTTTGATGGACATTAAACTAGACATGCCTCATTTAAATCCTTGGGCTGTTTTTAATTTGCATGTGCTTGGGGTGAGATTGGTATTTGCGCAAAGTAGAATGCTTCCTTGCCCTTGGAACAGTATGCCAAAGGAAACTTCTCTTGCCTCTGCTCCCATGCTTCAGGGCTGGAAGGCAAAATAATTAGTTCCATGCAACTAGGAATAAATCACCCAGGTTGAAACATGATAGTACCTGACAACTGGTAATGTTGGAAAAAAAGATTCAGTAAACCATTATTGATAGGAAATTGGCATGCAGAGCTGATGATTCCAGTGTATGTATGTGTATCATTATAGTAAGCTTAGTGTTGTTAACTTAGCTATAGATTGCTGTCTTTCCCCTGTGAAATATGTATGCATGGCATGAATAAAGATTGTTAAGAATCTAATAATAGTATATATTTTTTATTTTTCCTTTTTGGAAAGATGGTACACTCATATTATATATCTTCCATAGGTTTATAGAACATTTCAGAGGACGTATATCATCTTCTGAATGTTTAAAGACTAAACAGTGCTTGTTCATTCCCAACCCCTTCATACTTTTCAGAGGGCTTGGAGATTCCATTGCATTTTATTTCATCTCTTGTCAGAAAGAAAAGAAAGATCCTGTTTTGGTTTTCTGTTTTATTTTTCTGTTTTATTTTTAGCATTTATTTGAGAATTTTAGTGTAGGAAGAAAGGATGGTAAAACAAGTCA
Source organism: Forpus xanthops (assembly GCA_032466535.1). Lineage (NCBI taxonomy): Eukaryota > Metazoa > Chordata > Aves > Psittaciformes > Psittacidae > Forpus > Forpus xanthops. The sequence goes on along the minus strand of JASSUY010027207.1, from coordinate 17,418 downwards.
TTATTATGTGGTTTTTTTAAAAGGATTCTCAAACTACTTGCAAGGACATAAGGGTGAAATTCTCTATTAACTATATGGACAATGTATCTGCTATTCTTTGTTTTCTTCTTCAGATTATATCATTTTGAAGAGCTGTAGTTTAATTATTATTTGTTAGAGTGGTGCAGGTTTTGGAGAAAACTGGAATAAAGGCAGTTATTTTATTATTGATTGATTTCATAAGGAAAGTTTGCATCCATTGTTATACACATGTTTCAGTTCTGACTCTTTGTGCAAGTTCCGTTTTTCTGTAGCTTAAAGATCATGCCCTTGTTTGGGGACTGTCAGTTATCTGACCTTGCAAAAGGCAAAGTTGTAGGTAGAGTGGGTTTTTTAGGTAGTGCCTATCTATTGGTATGGCTCAGAACATTTAATTTTACCTGCTGTTCCCTGGATGATAACAAAACCCCCCATTCATTACTCCATATGGAAAAGTATGCGCATAGACTGAAAGAATAGACAGGTTTGCACTTCCTACGCAATACACTATTATTTATTTTTTTATTATTACATTATTTTTGTATACAGGAGGGTCCAGTTGCAAGGGGAAGATGCAGCAGTCATATATATTCATATTGTACAGCTGTCATCTTACTCTGGTCATGGTAAAGAGTGTTACTGAAACATGAAAAATTATGCTTTGCTTGTGCAAATGGTTGTGCTGTCTTGGCAAGCATCTTAATATCTGCCAAAGCTGAATTATTTAGCTGTCTCTTGTGTGTGGTTTGATCACAGCAGAAAGTCCCTGCACTATCCAGCCAGTTGGAGCCTTTGCGGGAGTGTTTCTCCTCCAGAAGTAAACACGAGCCTAAGAATAGCTCAGCCTTCTTTGTAGTATATTTTCATGGTTGGCTGTCCAAACAGGCAGCCTGTCTAGACAGCTGACGGCAGTGAAAGCTCCTAAGGTCGAAAGCAGCTGCGCAGGCTACTCTTGGGGATGTTACTTTCCTGGTAGCTGTAAATGTAGGCACTAGGATGACTTTTCAGGCAGAATGAGTAGGGAACTTTCTGAGGTTCCGTGGGCTACAAGTATATGTTAATAAGGCATTAAATACTAGATATGAGTGTATAAATAAGGAATTTTCAGTTCTTGTCGTTATTTCTGATGCACATGATATGACACCAGTTGTGGTGTTTTGGTGTTCTTTAAAATTTGTCTTGTAGTGTCATTTGTGTTGCAACCAAATTTTAAATTTTGAGCATAGCAGAGATCTATGATTTTTTTCTAATAGAAACTAATGATGAAGATAAACCAGAATCAATTTCAGTCCATTCTTTAAAGAACAACAAAAAAACCTTACGTAGTTGTTCTGCTGTTAGTAATGCATAGATTGCATACATAGCTGGATGTAAGTTACACATGCTTGCATAAGAGATATAAAAAACTGGTATGAAGAATCTTATATCAGAAGACTCCTCCTATGGCCATGGGTTACAGAGGAACGTTAGCAAGGGATTCCCTGAATTAGGTTTTTCTTTCTCCTGGTTTCCACTTGTAACACTTCTACCATTATTTGTGACTAGATGTTCAGCCTTCCGCAAAGAGTTTCACATTTATCATTACAGATTCTGACCATTTTCTGTGTTCCAGATGTAATTTTAATGGAGATTAAAAAAGTAGTAGTTCATGTGTGTAAATAACCATTTGCTCTGTAATCACAGCAGCTTATTTTTTTCCAATGTTGAAGAGTAGAGCATTGGAATAGTTGCTGCATTTTAACTAATGAAGGAGCTGCTAACTGCAGTTCAACAGGTGAAGTGAAAAGGCTAGTTTGTGCATTTGTTTAGTTACAAATACTGGACTAGATAGCCTATGGGGTTGTCTGGTTACATTATTTCTTACAAATGTCTTTGAAAGAATATCTTGCTGCAAGTGCTTTGCAGATAGATGCACCATTGTATGATATATGTTTGCTGATGCAAAAAGAACTTGTCAACAGCAACAACAAAAAGGAATCAACTGAGAAATCTGTACCTGGTTTAGTCCTTCACTGATAAATTTGTTTTCAGCAGGTTACTGTAATGTAAATGGGTCTGTTTCTTGTGATGTGTATGTATGCATAAAATGGGTTTAGCATTAGGTCTTCTCAGTCTGTCAAAAAATATATTCAGAACTCATATAATGGATCGAATTCTACACCTGCAGAAAACAAGGCTAATATATTTTCTACCCAGGGATTGGTCCTTTGTGTTAGTCCATCATACAGCAAATTACCATGTAAGATGAAAAAAGCTACATGCCAGTACAGTAAAGAATATGACAGTACAAAGGAAATACTTAAAATCATGCTTCTTTGCAACTTCTTTATTAAGTGCTTTTCTTCGTTTACATGTACAGTAATGTTTTTCTCAGCTTTCTTCCTTTCATATTGTTAATGCATTGATCATCCTTCAGTCACACAGTGCCCCGCATTCTTAGAAATGAGAAATAATTTTCTTTCTGTTGGTCTTTGAATATTATTTAGAGTTTCTTGCTCTGAATTCTTTGCTGATTATCAGAAAGGTTACTGATTCTTTGTTAATAATTGATGGTTTTGGCTGCATAGCTTGATGTTTTGATGTAGGATTACAGGAACTAGGCCCTTGCCCAATTTCTCTGCTTTAAGAATATTTTTAAGAGTTTACACTCCTAAAATGATTTTGCATGCTTTTACTTGCTCTTATCTTAAAATTTATTCCTGCTCTTTAAGATTGAAAATCTACAAGAACAGTTAAGAGACAAGGAGAAGCAAATGAGCAGCTTAAAGGATCGAGTGAAATCCCTGCAGGCTGACACCACAAATACTGACACTGCCTTGACTACACTGGAAGAAGCACTTGCAGAAAAAGTGAGTATGGAAAGCCTAATCCCTTCCTTCTAAAACTCCTTATACTAGCAACCTCTCGAAAGACTGCTTTTCCATGTGTTTCCTGGGCTCTGTACAAGACATCTGTAATAACGAAGCCCTAGTAGCATCCTTTGTCTCTGCATACTGGGGTATGAGTGCGGAGGCTGCCGCGGTGAGTCGTTCACTAGGGGGCACTGCAGGATATCCATAGAGCTATCCTGGGGTGCTTCCCCGGCACCGGTACCATGAGCAGGGCAGGAAGGCAGAGCTGAACCACGACCTATTGCTCTGGTCGTTAGCTGCTTATCATCATTTTGTGTGATGATGAAAGAGCTTGGTGTTCTCACAGTCGTCTCTTTACATGGTGCATCTTTGGTATGATTGTGGAATACCTTACAGTTCAACTCTGGATTCTTCTGCTTTTTGCCCTTTCTTTCCTGCCTTCCTGCCTGCCTTCTTCTTTGCTCAAATATTTTAATAATAAATTAATTTTTCAAGTTTATTATGTGAAGAGGAGTTTTAATTCACAATATTAAATCAAAAGGAGTAGTTATACTGATAACTAACATTTCTTTATGCTTCCCCTACTCTCAGGAGACAGCTGACAGCCTTGTCTGTTCTGTTTTAGTGGGGCAACCTTTTGGATTTATTGTATATTTTTTCTTGATTCCCAGAGAACCAGGGTCACAGTTCCTTTAGTCTGTCAGATTCTATAAAAATAAAACCTGCCTGACATTGGGAGATTCACTTGCATCCCATCAGATTACAAGATAACCAAAGCTCTGTTGGTATCTGATATACTGGAAAGTTATTTTACTGGCTTTTCTTACTGTATATCGATGCTGGTGTCGCGCATGCGCTACAGCTCTTTCTCTCAGTAGGACCACAGACTTAACCTTGTATTTTGGGAAAACAAGATTTAGGTAAGGAAGCAATATATAATGTATCCTGGTCTAAATTGATTCTGATTATCAGAACCAGATAAATTGTGTCAGACTGTAACAGTAAAGTGAACTTTCAGAGATACAAAAAGCCTGGTATTTCTTAGCAATAAACTCATAGATTTCTCAAGTTTCTTCCTTTTTGAGAATCTGTTTTACAACCATAAGGAAAAGAAAATGGCAGTGGTCCAGTGTCCTTGCCCATGGCAGGAGGGGTGGAACTAGATGATGTTAAGGTCCTTTCCAACCCTAACCATTCTATGATATCCCACATTCCTCCTCATCTACAGTGTGCAAGAAGTGTTGCGATAAGAGGTCTCAGATGTTTAACTTAGAGGGATTTTCTTCACAGAGTGCTTTCTTTTGTTAGGAAAGGACCATTGAGCGCCTAAAGGAGCAGCGTGACAGAGATGAGAGAGAAAAACAGGAAGAAATTGACAACTACAAAAAAGATATTAAGGACCTGAAAGAGAGAGTCAGCATTTTACAAGGAGATCTCACAGAGAAAGAGGTTGACCAGCAGAATGAATCTGTTGTGTTGGAATTGTTTGTTGTATATGTGTGTCTTATGTTTGAAGTGAAGAAAACCGTTCCTTTATAGTAGTGGTCCTTCAACAAGTTTATCTGGTAAAGTGGATTGTTTGAGAAATTTTCCAAGAATAAACATTTCAAAACCACCTGTTTATGAATAGCACACAGTCCCATTTGCAGCACTTAATCATATTAGCGGCAAATGAGCAATGGCCGGTGATAGCATTTACTGGAGCTCTGCTTATAAGACAACTGAAGGCAGAGAACAAGCTTGTTCCTGTCTAAATATAGGGAGGAAAGGACAGAGGTTGGTCAATACTGCAGGTGCTAAAAGCAAGCAGATAATATTTATTCCTTTATGCAGACAGTATAGCTAGTTCTTTTGACTCTGAGAAGTGTTCTTTTTTGATAATTTTGATAATTAAATTGCTTTTTGGTAATGAGCCAGTTAGTTAGAGAAATTAACCTAATTACATTAGAGAAATATAAACACTCTCTGTTCCTCTTTTGGAATTGTAACATTCAAGTTTACTTACTGTCTTTTTCAAAACGCAATCGAAGTAGAGCAATACAAAGGAAAAGAACTGGCATCCAGGAAGTGCTAAGATTTTATCTACATGAAAGGCAACATTTGACAGGGAAAAATCATTAGAATGGTTCACAAAACAAGAAGTTGAGATGTCTGTTGGTGGTAGGTAGCATGGATCGGTTTCACCCCATAGCAACGGTATATAGAAAAGCTTTGAACACTGTCAGTTTTGGATACAATGGCCAAATCAGCTATGCATATATGATTTTTAAATAGCATTTTAATTAAAACTAAATTTTCTTAAACATGTCTGAAACATGAAACACAAATTCATATTTACAAAATCTTCCATCTTTAAGAATTATTTTGAAATTAATTTAAACAAAGTTTTGTTCTGATCCTGAAAACCTGAATTAAATCAGGCTTTTATCAGTGCCACAAACATCCTGACAAAATATGTTGTTCTAAGTTGGGACCTACACACAATGTGAAGGGATAGGAAGAAAATAAAGATAAAAAACTAGCTATTGCACGTACAGAGTATTTACTTGATAGTTATTTTACATCTTTTATTTTAGTCATCATTACTGGACCTGAAGGAACATGCTTCATCCTTAGCTTCATCAGGACTAAAGAAAGATTCCAGACTCAAGACACTAGAAATTGCATTGGAACAGAAAAAGGAAGAGTGTTTGAAGATGGAAACTCAATTGAAGAAGGTAATTGCACTTCATATTTAAATATGTGATGTAAACTTTCAGTGTTAGACAAATTTGCCACATCTACACAGAAAACTTTGGGTCTTAAGTTTGAATTCTGTGCATTGGTTTTCAGCAAGAACTGTGAAGTTGTGTCCATACTACAAGATAAGCCTGTCAGAACGTAACTTTCAGACACTAGTGCTAATTTTGGATGTCATTTACATGCAATAAAAGTGCTGTTAACTTTATTTTTTAACAGGTGCTAGGAATTAAAGACTTAGTATGCTTTACTACAGTTCATAGCAGTAAGTATGCTATTAAGCCTGTGTCACAGCTGAAAAATTAGCAGCTATGTATTTCACATATAAATTATCAATGTTTGTAAGTGTTAATGTGATAAATTCAGAAGTGTGATTGACCCAGCCCATAGGAATGCATAAAATCAAATGAAAAGAATGTACCACCCATGAAGTGTGTGATCTTTTTGTTTTAATCTCATTGCCAGTCGCAGCTGATACACTGCTAGAGTTCAGAAAAGTAATACCCTATTACAAGTAATTAAGTAATTTGAACAGAATCTTTGGGTTGTGTCCACATTGCAAGCCTTTTTTATTTTGGCTCAGAGTAGCATAAATATTGCACTGTTTAGGGGAGCATTGATTTGGTTTTAACTTTTTTATTTTAAAAGAGCAAGTGATGAAGAAGCACAAAACACACCAATTGAAACAGTGATAACACTTCTGTTCAGAAAAAAAACAGAACAAGACAAAAGGAAACATGATTTTTTAAAGGAACTTATGTCTTGGATTTTGATGTTCTATCTGTTTCTTTACATCTACTCAGAAAAAAAAAAAAGGAGTGACCATGGTGTAGTTTGGAACTCTGTCCTAGTTCCTCAAATGAACGTGGGAACAAATTTTGAGTCATCTGTTAGGACCTGTTTAGGATTTCTGTTGTGTGGGTACAAGGTGGGTGTTAATGCACCTGAGAACTGTGTGTAAGTGAAATTTGCACATATACTTGTCTCTAGGCACACGATTGCCCTTTTTTTTCTTTCTGTTACGCGAAGGGAACAGTTCTCTTATTTAGCATCAACAAAGTACAGCAGCAAGAAAAGATAGTTGTGTACATTTAAGTAGTCTCACAGGCTGTTTTCAGTGTACCGTAGAGAGGGAATTTCAGAAGTCCTAAAGGACCGTTTCATTTGAATTCTCTGTCATGAATTGCAGTTTCACCATTTGTCAGTGTGTTACTAGTAAGGAATTGAAGAATATGTTGTAGCGAAGATTTGACAGAGATTGTTATAGCAACTGGATGATAGTTTGTAGGTAGACAGCCACACTAGAGAACATTGTTACAATTACTCTAAGACAATAAGATGAAATTACTAACTGGGAGAGTGCATTACAAATAGGTTATGAAAAAACAGTTGTGGAAATTCAATCAATTAGGGAATATGTCTGTATATTTAGCATTTGTTAATGTACTGCTTTCTGCTGCTCCCCCTGAGATCACTTACTTCACTATAAGCAATGAGTGTATCAGTAGTATAAGCAGGTGTGGAGGTTGACAAAATCTGGTCAAGCGTTGCTGGCTAAAAGATGAACATGCAGTTAATTTGCACTGTGATGACAGCCTTTCGTTATAATTCCTTTAGGGCCTACCTCTGCTTATTCCATTTCAGAGAGGATTATGCTTAATAGCTAGTATCCAGGAATGTTGCATTAGGACACTGAGCCACTTCATAAGGCCGTATATTTTTATAATCTAATATCTTTCTTTTTTTTTTTTTTTTCCCCAGGAAATAATAAAGAGGGTGACCCTTTTCAGGAGGGTTAAAATGGGCAAATAGCTCAAATGTTAAGAGCACTATTAATTGTACAGGACAGCTATGGAACAAATAACTGTATTCCTAATTTGATTCTGAGAAACAGAATGAATATAAATTCATTGCATTGTAAATACAAGTAGTTTTGCAACTTCCAATCCAAAGAAGCTATCAAAATAATTCAGTTGGGATAGTTTCAGTTTTACAAGCAAAAAAAGATAGATAATGTGCTATTACCTTTATGAATATAAAACCCTTCCATAATACTCTGGATTCAAGTGTTATTGCTTATTGGGGCATTTGGACCATTGCTTCCTGTGCAAAGACCCTAAATGACCTTTCACATCCTACTAAGACAAAATCATAAATACCCTGTTTCTTTTTTAAATACTGTGTCATGTTGACCCCCTGCTTTATTTTTATTCAAGGGGAAATTTAAGTTCAATGGAAAGAATTTTATTTTTGGTGATAAGACAATCCACAATGGCTTTTTTATAAAGGAATCAATGTTCTAGGACCCAGGTATGATTACATGTAATGAACCACGCATTTGCTTTCCTCATGCTCTACGAAAAAGCCCACTTCTACCACTGATCCTGCTTGCTTTCTAGAACCAAGTCACAGTTACTCCTAGTTACTCAAGAAAAAGTAGTTAGCAACCACTTTGAATATTTTATAGTTATGACTAAGTTTAGATATTTAATAACCTCTTCTCCAGCTGTTTTTAATTTGCCAATGTATTTTGTCACTTGCAGAAAAGAAGAAAAATGTATTTTTAAAAGTCTTTCTCTCTTTAAATACACTGCAGATATTTGTTCTGCAAGTCTGACATTTTTCAAGGTGGGTTAATTCCTTGTCATCCTTGAAACAATTGTGAGAGAGAATCCAGCTTCTAAAACCTCAGGTTTACACATGTACATTGTTAATAATTGCAAATGGCTGTCACAATTAACCATAAAGCTAATGGCTCTGGATTTCAGTTTAAAGCTGAATCAGAGGTTTATTATGTTGAGTTTTATTACATTGTCTTAGCACTCTTTTGCATAAGGCATGCAGGAAGGACTCTCTCATTTAGCTATTCACAGCAAATGGCAAAAAGCTTATTCTTTTAGGTTATTTCCCTTACAGGTTGGATGGGGATGTGTCCAACATCAGTCTTGTTTCCCTTGCCTCTTATTTCCACTGAACAGTTTGAGTACTTTCAGTTAAATCTATTAGCCTTAAAAGTTAAAAAGCTGACAGAAGAGACTGAATTGGACTATTGTGAAGCCATTAGATAAAAAAGATTTGGACAGCCCATGGAAAAAACATTTGCTACTCTCAAAACCATGAACTTTTGAGAAATCATAAACAGCGAAAGATTCCACTTTTTTTTATAAAAAGGATTTAACTTTACACTGAACTGAAATATTATTAAACAAGTGTAGTTGGGGGGTTCTGAAAAGTTGCTGATATTATTTTTCTTTTCATGTAAGAAGCCTCCAGTGTCTGACTTGAGGTGTCTGCTTTTTACTGTTACTATTCCTCTTCTTACTAATGACAACTTTATATTGATCTCCGTCTCAGCAAATAAAACTGCAGTGTTTATCGTATTTGGGTTGAGTTTTCTAATAATGATACCATGGTTACATAAATCATTGCTTCTGTGCTCCACTGTCAGCTTGTTGCCTGCAGGAGATACTGTGGAAGATTCTGGAAGCTGAAAGCAACCCATAAATCCATGTTGAGTTTACATGGCCTGGTGTCCTGCCTTAAATAATCTCCCTTTTTTTCTGAGATGGAATGAATAGAGAGAAATCACACAGGGAGTTCTCTGCCTGTTTTTCTGTGAAGTGTTATTTTTCTGTTTTTTTGTGGTTTGTTTGTTTTATCTTTTCCTTAAATTGGGAAACTCATTTTTCAAACTTTTATTTTAATGTAATAGTTTTACAGTAAAAAAAACTTTCTTCTAGTTGTTTTTTCTTCACAATACTCACTTTTTCTGTCTTGTCTTTCCCATTCAATATCCTTTGTTTCATTCTGGTTTTCTAATCTAGGTGATGCCAACTAATACTATAATTTGTTCCAACAAATATGAGCAGTTTTTTGTCTGTCTTCATTCCTAGTGCATAGCTTTCCTCCCTATAGATATTTTCCTTATTTGAAAGGGACCAAGGTTAAAGAAAAGAAAGAGTCCAAAACCATATGTTAACAAACTTCCCCTTGGTGCATTCTAGGAACTTTTCATCAGAGAATTTTAGCTGTGATTCCCTGCCAGGAAAATACCTCTAGATTCAACAGGCTCACTCAGAGGGTGCTTTTTTTTTCTGCTGTGGTGTTCTTCCTCCAAGCTCAGGAGGCTGGTATTTTTCAAAACACAGGAAAAAAAGACTGAAGAATTGACCCAAATTCTGTGTTTCACAAGATTTAGCTCAGCTAGTCTAATACGGGCTCTGGAACCTTTTATTTTTGTTCACATGAATTCCCTGCTACAACTGAAAATATTACTGGCAACATTGGTTGATAAGGTAGAAGTACTATTTCTTGTTCTCAGCTGATGATCTTTTTCTCTTCAAAGAAAGGACCATAAATGCTGTATTCAGTATAGCAACACAGAAAGGTTGAAATCCAGGTGTCTTTAAAAGTAAAAACCCGGAAAGTGTGTTCAGCATTCTGATAGTGTCAGTTACTGAATTATTTTTCTAAATCATTTATCTGCCTTGTAATTGACATGTGAAGCACTAGAAATTAAAGTCCTTTTCAACCTGTAAAACCAAACACAGCGCTGCATTAACTGTGTGAAGACTGAGAAATCAAGATCAAGTTTGGAACTTGCACAGGGGTAACTCTCCATGTTTCTCATGTTTCAAAAAGTCATTAGTAATGCATGCTATGATCACAAATTAAGATTCTGTCATCTTAGTAAATTAATGTTGTGGTTATTATTTTAAATTCTTTTCTTGTTACATCTTTTCTTTTTCTCTCTCACACTATTCTATCCCCAACTTCCCCATCTTTTCCTGTCTTTTTTCTCCCTTTAGCACCCTGAGGTTTTATTGAGTCATCCATCCAAGCCAGTAAGTTCCCTGGCAAACTGAGAGGCTTTTGCCAACTCCATTTAATTTTCTGTGTTGCATGTGTGTTCACCTGTGCATTTATATGTGGGCCAACATAGAGTATATTGGTGAATTACTTTAGTAATGAATATGGCTAGTGTAGACAAAAGCAAAATTCTGTGATATGTTTGACCAGTCATGCTCAAAAAGCCTTCTGAGATGCTTTTATTTTATGGCTGTGTTGGTCTAACTTCATTTTTGTTCAGACAGCTTAATGTTGTGCCAGTGTTTTTGTTTCCCTTTGCTGCAGTTGCTTGAAGTGTCCTGTAGCTTTTGTTTCATTTTCATTGCTTGTGCATTTGTAGAGCAAGAATGTAGAATTTCCATGCAAATAAAGCTTCTTGTGTGAAAGAATTTTGTAACACCATGTACAGCAGCACATAAGAAATAATAATTAAGCTATGGCAAGTAAAAGATTGTTTAAAAACTTGTGTAACCATTAAGCTTACTGGTACTATGTCAGCTTAATTTTGGATCCTATTACCAGCCTTCTGTTTGATGTCAAAGAGCACTCCTTTCAAGGAGTGTTTGTATAATAATATCTTGACACCATAAATTACGTAATCCAAGGTGGTTTTCATCAGAGATTTCTTTTGTGACTGTGTGCATAAAGAAATAGTGTTACAAAACTTTCAGGAGTCTGGTGTCTGTGTTTCACATGACAATGATCAGGGTAAATGTATCTATATCCTGACAATCATTGTCTGAAGGTCACAGAATAGCTGGAACTTTTAATAGTTCAGGTTTTGTGACATGCCATATTGGAAATTGTTTTAATAAAGCAGATGCTGCATTTATGGGACTAGATTTGGGAAAAGAGTTGTGGTATTCAATAGGGAAAATTATTTTCATAGGACTATCAGAAATAACAATTAATAGTCAACTACGGCATAAACACACCTACACTGTATTTTGAGTTGTTATACGTAAAAACAGTCATTAGTAAATATTCTAAGGTATTTGGTTCACAAATATTAAAAAAACATTTTTTTTTCTTAAAGGATATAAGATTAGAGGAGATGGCATTTAAAGTTTTCATTATTTAGTATTTCACAACAGAGAATATTTTTCCCCAGAGGTTTTGTATATTCAGGTATGAAATGCAGACTCAAGACTTCTCTGGTAAATTAATACATTACTCCACTTCAGAGTAATTTGACAGTCTCCTAACCCGTTGGTTACGCTGGTACAGTCGTTACTAAACTTGTTTAATGCATCCTGTTAAATAGGATTTATGTTTTTAAGTCTTCACATTGTTTCATTCATTCTGAGTTTCTGTTTATTTTTGTGGGTTTTTTTGAAAGAAACTCAGCCATAACAGCTCAGTGTTTTTAAGAACAAAATCTAGAAATATGTTAGTGTTATTTTTTTTTTAACACTAATTATTTTTATTAAAAGATTTGGTCCTTTTACCAGTTCTTTTTGATGCCCCTGTTTAAATTTATCTACATTGGTTAAAAATTAAACGCATTCTATATGTGTACATGCTCAGTAGAAAAATAGATTTAGCAATGAAAGATTCTACCTGCACTGGTTATACCATACCCTGAAGATTGAGCAAGACCTTCCCATTGCCTCTCTCCATTACCACAGTCACATCTAGGTCTGTTTGTTTGAGCAGACAGTAGCACTGCTAAGTCGACTATACTCCAAATACAGTGCTGATTCCAAGCAGCTGCTTGATCATATAGAGCAGAAGCAAGAATCAACATTGTGGTGTGCAGAAAAGATCAGGACAAATAATATGGTAGGATTGGAAGTTGGTTCTGAAATTTAGCCATTAGGAAGATAAAAACATTGAATTTTGCTGGGCAAATGAGTAGCTAGGATTACCAGGAATTTTTGTTCAGCCTGGAGAAGAGAAGACTCGAAAGACCTTATGGCAGCCTTCCAGTACATAAAGGTAGCCTACAAGAAAGCTGTAGATGGACTTTTTACAAGGGTATGTAGTGACTGGACAAGGGAGACTGGCTTTAAACTGGGCATTTTGGATTAGATATTAGGAAAAAAATCTTTACTGTGAGGGTGTTGAGAGACTGGAGCACGTTCCTCAGAGAAGCTGTGGATGCCCCAACCCTGACAGTATTCAAGGCCAAGGTGACAGAGCTTTGATCAACTTGGTTTAGTGGAAGGTGTCCCTGTCCATGTCAGGGGGAGTTGGAACCAGATGATCTTTAAGGTCCTTTCCAACCCAAATTATTCTATGATTTTACAATTGTACTGAATCTGGGACTCATTGAAAACATGGTATGAGGATTGGCTTGCGCATGGGTAGGAGACACGGGGCTACAGGCGCTGCTGGATAGAACTAACTGCACAAAAAATGCCTCACACCTGAAAAAAGGAATAGGAAAATGATGAGGAGCGCTGGTAGATTAGTGGAAACTGACGGGGTAAGTGGAGTGGAATTTGAACCTGGCAAAATGATATTGATAAAAGGGTGGGGAAATAGTAAAAAGGGACTGTACTTGGTGCAAATTGGTGGGAGAATTTGTGCCCAAGGGAGCATATTCTCTATGAAATCTTTTATAGCACACACAGTTTCTGAGACTCCCCATTACTTGGAAGTCAGAAAATACAAAATGTGGGAACAAACTGTATGTGATGTGGGCCAGCATACAGAATAAGGTACAAGAATCTCTGTGGTGGCTTAAAATTCCAGTCCTGTTGATGGTCCATAACCATGTGTCGTGGTGCTGCTGAACCCATGACACCATGTCAGAATCACCTCATGCAGTAGAAAACTGGAGGGTTTTTCCCCTGTTTTCTTATAGTTAAAAAATTAAAACTTACCTACTCTACCCCGTTTAGAAATCTCGTTAAGGTGGCATTAATTTTGAAAAATTCAGTATACAAAAACTGGGAAATGGGCAATGCAACATAGCGTGGCCTTTCTCATTTTTCATTTTGAGGTGGTTGTTACAGAATTTCTAACTTAATTGTTGTCTGCCAGACTCTCGCATTGAGTAAGGATATTTTTGCATCTCAGTTTTTCACCTGCACAGCAGGTAAAATAACACATCCTTGTTTCCCGCTAGTGGTCTTATGAAGTGATTAGTTACCATTTGCCAAGAAACAGTCTACAGCATGATAAAAAGAAAACTGGGAAAATATGTCCTTTCAGTGTCATTTTGTAACTTAGAGTAAAAAAGGCATAGAGGCATACACAGAATATCAAAACCCAAGGACTGATTATCTGATTATTACCGAGTAAATCCCTTCTGCACATTGAATGAAGCTCTGTTTCTGTAAAATAGTAGCATATGTTCAGGTGAGAAAGGACTGGTTTAGAGGAGACATGGGAAAGGGGATTGAAGTGTGCTTGCAAAGAAAGCAGTGGGCATTTCCCTCTTCTCTTTGCCCACTCTTTGTGTTGGCGTAAATTCTAAAAAGAGCAAATTGTTAATATTTGTTAATGACTGTGGGAACTCATGTATTTCTGAAGAGATCACTTTTCTTAGTAATGAGTTTTTTCAAGGCATCTCCCTGTTATTTACAATTTGAACCTTCTTTATGAAATCATTGCATCCAAATACTTTCTTGCTTAGTGTCTAAATTTACAGTCATGTTTACAAAGACTAACCATTGAAAACACTGTCGCTAATAAGATAACAAACAACTCTTTGTGACAGACTCAAGTTTTCTGGTACATAGTATATAAGAGAATTCACTTTTACTTCCAGGATAGGCTTTTGAAAAGTTTTTTTATAGTATGTGGCTTTCAGAGCATTGGAACTAAAGTGAGGAGCAAGTCTGGTTGGTTTTCAAATTTATAATTTTGGTGAACTAATAAAGACACAATAGAATGCAGTGCACATGTTTTATCATTTAAATTGCTGCCTTCACAATAGGAAAAAAATGAAATTGTTATATGTGTTTCTCTTTTGCAGTAAATAGTCATAATATAGTTTTGTATTTGTGTGTGCTTTTACTATTTTTAGGAGACGTGAGGCACACTTGGAGGTAGGTGGGTGGGGTAAAATGGGATTTCAGATTCTTGGGAGCTTCTGTTTTGTGGCCAAAAGTTCTTGGCAACATTTGTATGTGAAATGTTAAACTGAATTTACTGTCTCAATTCATAGGTAAAAGTAGAAAGTGTTTGCTGTGAATTATTTGCTGTTTGATTTGGTTAATCTTTTAGGAATAATGATTTGGAATTTTAGTCATGCTGTTCAGTATTTTTATTTACATTTTAGAACTTTCAAATCAGATCTGTGCTATTGTTTTCTACCCTACTTCTGGCATGCTTTAAGCTGTGTAAGACTACCTTGCCTCTTAGTAAAGATTTTTCTGACACGAGAAATAATCATCTTTGAAAACTCTTTTCAGTGTGTATTGTCTTCCTCTCCTCTCTGTCTGTAAATAGTGGTTATTTCCGTGAAGCACTGGTCATCTTTGTTTTAGTTGTAGAAGTTGGTTTTGTCAGCTGATTTTCTGTGGAAGCAATACAAGTTATATTACATTTATCTGAAGAACAATCACTCTTTCTTTTATTCTTTAGGTACCTGAAGTATTCACCCCATCACTTACCACATTCCAGAAGGGAAATAATGGCTAAGAGCAAAAAAGCAGAAAGCTGTTAAACCACCTTTTAGTTTATAGTCTCTCTTAAGAACTTTGAGAACGTATACAAAGTAGTAGGCTTAAACTAATTAGTAAGGTTAAACTATTCTTAGTGCTGAGCCACTTAAAATTTGAAATTAAATTAACACTGGCAAAGATTAATGCTATCAGATGAGTTTTGCTAATAAAAGCATAGCTTAAGAAAGTGCTGTTTTCTAGCTGAACAGGACTGTGTTTCTTACACAGGCCAGTGCACAATCAAACATGCAAGTTTGATTGTACTCCTGAAAACAGCTTCAATTCACCTTTTTGACTCCACACAGGAACAGACGTGGAGAGCTAATGCCAGGGCCAGTAGTAACAGTTAAGAGGTTTAAAGTAGCCTGTTATCAAGTAAACTCAGTTGTCTGTAACATACACTTTTCATAGTTCTCATTTGTCACAGGAGAAAGTGCAATATTCTCTTCACCTGTTTTTTCAATTTATTTAATCTTTATCATACTTTATACCTTATCACATTTGTCTATAACTATATTAAGAGGTTGCAGATCTAGGAAAACTGTCTCGGAGCTGAAACTTGAACCCATGGAAATGAACTTCTTACAGTCTCTTAATAACAGCAGAAACTGTATTAGTGCATTTATCACTTTATATGTCAATTTTGTTTAAAAAATGAAATTGCTGCCTTATTTTGGAATTTTTGACCTCCTTTGGTGGGCAGTGGAAGTTGTGTGGGTTTGGTTTTTATTTTTCTGTGAGTTTAGGAATTCATTATTTGTGTTTAACCTTCTTCTTGATTAGAAAAAAATACTGCTGAATTATTTCACGCAATGTTGCATTGGGAAGGTAGCCAATTTCATCTGTTCCAGATCTTGATGTGAGTTTGTGGGAAACTTCTAAATGCATTGGTTTTCTCTCCTATACAATAAATGAATCCAGTAGGATTTTTGATGCGATCATGTGACACGTATTTTGTACATAACCCACAAAATGGACCAAAATCACTCAGTCAGTAATTCACAACTCAGGAAGTGGTCTCCAGTTTACACCATATCACATAACGTTCTCTTTGTGTTAAGTGAAAGTATCCATACTTATGTGCATTATATACAAATAATACATGTTACGTGTCTTAACTAGTAATTTATATTGTGTAAATAGCCCTTTTGTTCTATAAGAAGCAGACACATTGACTTGTTGGCTAATTTTCTGAAACAGAAATTGATTTCCTCTTCTCAGTAGTGTCTCTTGGGTTGTTGTGGAGATACTTTTATTAACACAGAGTAATATAAATCAGGACTGTCTTGGCAGTAGAATTGCATTAGGTCTTATAACGTATTTTGAATTAGGGAGTTGAGTAATCCAGGCTAACAGCCTAGCTTTGCTGTTTTTTTAAAGAAGTTTCTTGATTATCTGATTATGTATTTTGGATGACTTTAAAGCGCCAGGAGGAGTATTTGCTAAAACAAACAAATTGAGATGTTTGAAAAATACCGAAGTCCAGTACAGAAGAATTCAGGTTCTGTGTCTGGTGAAAACCAGACTTAACTCTAAACATAGTTTCTCTTAGGAGAAAATGGATGCCCCAAGTAGGCTTACAGATGTCTCCCAGTAGGTTTATAGATGCCTCTCCAAACAGGATTCCCAGTTCCTTCAAAGCAGTATTTGGGAGGGAAGGATGGGGATTTTGTTTGTAATTTAGGAATAGTTGAAAAGGAAATTAAATCAAGTATTTCAGTTTTCCTGCAGACTGGAAATCCCGGTAAGACATTTCAGGAACACCCACCAACACTCACCTTCCAAAGTAAAGTATGTTCCCTGAGGCTTGCAGCTGTTCATGGAACCAGCACGCTTGTCAGTCTCATTGCTGCAATGTCCTCCTGGAGTCTGCATCATCTTGGCAACACATTAATTAGACTTGTGCTTACTGTAGAGAATCCTTTCCAAGAGTGTGTAATTTGAAGTGCTTATGGGGCAGTAAGGGATCTGGAAGCATTGACAGCCCTCACTACAAAAGGCTTCTCAAAACTTTCAGGCTCACCAGGGATGCACTTGGAGCCAGGTCTCAGTTAGGAGCTCTGAAGCAAGATTTTCAGATTTACAGCTCAATGGTAGAGAGGTGTCAGAGTTTGACTTGAAAGTCACTCAGACATAAGGAGCTTTTTAAGTCTTCCTAAATGCATTACCTTAGGAAAGAGTTCTGTTCTATGGTTCTTGGTCTCTTCTGCTGGAATCTGCCTAGGAGATTTGGGAATTGCCAGACATTTCATGCTAGGCTAAAATACTGTGCAGGTTGTCCTGCTTTCTGGAATTCCTGCCTAAAAAAAAAAAAAAAAAAAAAAAAGGAAATTGAAATTTTGAAA